>SKCR01047076.1:0-30986 GCA_019454045.1 Zanthoxylum bungeanum
AGGACATCTATTAGTATCTTAGAGAACTAAAGATGTTGTCTTAAACTATGGAGAAGGAGAACTTGAAGTGACTGGGATCACTACTGCAAGTTTCCAAAACGAGTAAATACTACGGTACTATAAAGTTTGAATAACGGGACAGTGAGCTGGAAATATTCCGAGCAAGATAACTGTTGCCGAATAAACAACAAATGCGGATTATTACTGCAGCTGAGGCAGCAATAGAAGCCATTTGGGTCGATAATAAATCTAATTAGATTAGATATAGTTCTGTTAGCAGCTGAGCCAGGCGTCAGCACAGGGCTAAATAATTAAAGGTCTCATCGACGATCCAGATATATACTTCTATATTCATCTGATTCGTTCGGATCATACATCGTGGCGATGTGATGATCGTGTAAATCGCGTTAGACGATAATTAAGCAAATCCGCTGACGAAAACCTTTCCTCAGCAATTTGAGCGAAACCGTACATAGTTCGGGTGTTAGAACACTCGAGTGACTGGCTATGTGCCAAGTGGGAGATTGTTGGACAAAATGACCCATAGCGTCACTATTTGCACAGATCATTGTGTTGCTGTAGCAAATTAACTATGTAACAAGGAAATTGCATTCTCGTCATTTGTGATTAGATCACCATAGATATATAAATGAAGAGAGGTCCCTATGATTAGTTCCTGGATGGAGATGATATGAGACAGTATCAGTCCACGAAGGATTAATCATTAAATATCCCTAGCCGTAGTATTATCGAGGCTGGACATCGATAATGCGGAATAGGCTAGTATTGCACTTGTGCGCGTTGTGAGGGCACAACGGCATAGTTCTCATATATATAAGTATTGGATACTTGTGCAAGTGCGATAGGAGGTCGTGTTTCACCGATGGTACGGGAAACAGCTTCGCTTTGGATAGATGTGAGTATTCCGCTACCTCCGTTGATGTATTCATGCATGTTTTCATGTCTTGATTTGAAGACGATCAAGGCCAAAAACGTACTGCCTTGCTCACAGCCACTGCAACCAGTCCATGCTTACTGTCTTGGCAGTTTCGGGTCTCAAAACGAAGCTCCAAACTCCATCGGATGAGTCCTGCCTCATGGTCGAACCTCCCTACCACCTTCGCAAGGCTTGAAAGTGTGCTAGCACTTGATTTCTCACCATGAGAAACCACTCTTGGCTTCCCTTTGTTCACGCCATTTCTGGTTCCAAACCAGTGAACAATTCCTTCATTTGGGCGTGAGAGAAGAGAGCATTTTGAGAGAGATAAAATTGTGTTAAGTTTTAAAATGATTTACCAAAAATCAATTTATATTTATGCCATAATTTTATTAAATTAATAATAAAATTATGACACAAAACATGCAATGGCTTATAGTGTCAAACACTCAAACTCCATGCAATGACATTGAGTGCAATGTACAGAATCTACATGCAAAGCATTAGAATGACATGTGTCATGTGGGCCCCACACGTTTCCAAATGAAAGTGGGCCCACGTGCACTCACGCGTTCGGGTTCGATATTTCCGAAATACCGAGCTTACGTCGCGACGTTAATTCAACCGAATTTAAATAAATAATTGCGCCTGGCGAAATTATTATTTACGTCGCTAACGAATTAATTCTAAATTAACTCGTTTGCCCGAATTAAAATCTGATTTTAATTCCGCGTCGAAATCTAATTTCGTCTAATATATCGAATATATTAATACATCGATTAATTCCGAATTAATCATTCTCTCTCTTTAGACGACATTTTATCCCGGATAAAACATCTCCGTTATTAATCCTAGATTAATTTTCTCTCTCTCTTCTGTATAATCCCAGATTATTCAAGAGTGCGAGTTGTGCGTCATCGGTGGATTATCGGGAAGCGACCCATGAGATCCCCGGATAATCTGGCAGTAAATACGGTCGTCGGAGTATCCGAATCACGTACGTACCAAGTACTACGTTCTACCGATTTACGAGACAAGGTCGACTCCTAGCAAAGCACCAAGTCTACCTAATCTCCGGACATATCCATTAAAGAATATTAAAATCTGTATCAAGCGTAGTATACTAATGTATTGTGCATATCGGCCCAGTATCGGACAATCACGTGCTAGGGCTGGGGCTGGATAAGTGTCTGCCCCGTCCGAAACACATATCGGATGTCTGGTAACTAGTCTCTATAATCGGATATTCATGACCTGGTCATAATATCACGATTGGATGTGCATCTCTTAAGAGCACTAATACCGTATCCTGCGTGACATCATCTCCACTATGACTGGAGTGATACTTCCGTCTTGACATCACATCCAATACACTACGATTCTCAATATACCCAGCATTGGCGTACACAGAACCAGTTACAGTCCTAGACGACCTCAACTAAAGTATATCGATTGTCGTAAGCATTAGCGATGTAAGTCTCAGGTTAAGACTATACACCTACCTTGATTTCGGCCTCCCATAGACACATATTCATAATACCAATGGGATTCCGAGGGGTCTATCCAGAGCGAAGCTGTTTCCCGTACCATGGGTGAAACACGACCTCCTATCGCACTTGCACAAGTATCCAATACTTATATATATGAAACTATGTCGTTGTGCCCTCACAACGCGCACAAGTGCAATACTAGCCTATTCCGCATTATCGATGTCCAGCCTCGATAATACTACGGCTAGGGATATTTAATGATTAATCCTTCGTGGACTGATACTGTCTCATATCATCTCAATCCAGGAACTAATCATAGGGACCTCTCTTCATTATATATCTATGGTGATCTAATCACAAATGACGAGAATGCAATTTCCTTGTTACATAGTTAATTGCTACAGCAACACAATGATCTGTGCAAATAGTGACGCTATGGGTCATTTTGTCCAACACATGACACATGTCATTTTATGCATTATTTAATTGTGTTAATACATTGCATGGTGATAGTGTACAATACACTCAATGGTTTTGCATGGAGTTTGAGTGTTTGACACTCTAAGCCATTGCATGATTTGTGTCATAAGTTTATTATTAATTTAATAAATATTATGGCATAAATATAAATTGATTTTGAAATCAAAAATCATCATCCTTCTCTCTCACCTCTTGACCGAAACTGTGAAGTTTCACAGCCCTCTCCCTTTTCTGTTTTTGTTGCAAAAACTTGAAGAAAATGTGTGTGTCTGGAACATTAAATCACATATAAGGCTAGCACCTCAAGGGATCATACAAAGGTGTTATGGGAAACTAATTCTTGAGCTTGGAAGGATCAAAGAAAGCTTGGAGCTTCCCCACTCACCTTGGCCGAAACCTTCACTGCACAAAGGAGAAAATTTTATTTCATCAACGCATCCGTATTCTGATCTTTGTGAGTATGATTCCGCCATACTTCAATATTGTTCATTCATTATATATATTTGTTTGCTCTTTTGATCTTGGGACATGGATTAGAATTTCAAACAATTGAGTCTAAGGTTGAAACCTAAAATTCCTTCGTCAAGTTTATTTTAAGTTTACCATATCAATCTTATTAATTGTCAGTTAACAAGAAGCATTAAGCTTAAGACCAATAAAGAAACCTTTATATTACCCAAGACATAAAATAATCAACTTTATAAACTGGTGATATTGGAATTCAACACCCCTAGATAATATGTTTAATTACAAAACATACTTAAAACTACAAAATGCTAGTTAAACAAAATAACATAACAGAAAATTAAAAAGTAAAGAAAATTACAATAATAAAAGAAAATGTTGTAGTTACGAGTTTCAATTTTAATACTTCAAATATAGATAACTCTCTTATCAATTAATCATTTCTTGAATTAATTATATTAAAACCGACCATATAGGCGGTGAATGTCATTTGTCAAAAGTCCAACCGACCATATAGGCGGTAACAAAATCATATAAACCGACCATGTAGGTGGTAACAAGGTTAGTACCTAAACCGACCATATAGGCGGAAACTAATTCCAATAATGTAAAATCGGCCATATAGGCGGTAAATAATTATTTCAATTTACTTATTTAAATTAAGGGAGTAAATCTAAATTATTATATTAAAAGTTTCACCCCAGACTCCAACAAAAAGCGATTACCTACTCATGATGTAATTAAAAACACACAATAATTTATTAAATAAATAAAGAGAAAATACAAGAAAACTTAAATAAACATGTAAGACAATTTCTTTTAGGTTCTCATGGAGAAATCCCCCCAAAGAAAGCATGAAAAATTTACAAAGTTTAGCTTGGTTTTTATAGGCAAATCTAAAGGCTTCCACCAATTTCTCCACCAATTGCTCCACCAAACATGGCACCAAACATGGAACCAAATCCTCCACCAAACATGCAAGCATGTTTGGTGGAAGTTTGACAATTTTCATTTTTTATTTTATTATTATTTTGTTTATTTTGAAAATGACTTTAATAATTACACATAACATACTTCCGTATATTTTATCAATTTCGGTAATGGAAACTTCAGAATTCGAAATTATTATAAACTTTAAAGTTGTAGATCTTTGCGTCTTCTTTAATCAGGAACTTGAATCACCTCAATCCAATATCGGAGTAAAAGGTTATGGCCAACATACGACAATTGCACAAAGCTTGAATTTCCGAAATTGTACTTCGTTAGAACGCCATTTCAAGTTCCAATCTCCAAAATCAAAATATCAATTCCAGTTTTTGCCCTTATTTGTTCCACATTTCGTCCCGATTGATTCCATTAAGTCCTGATTTTATTTTATCTGTAAAATAAACTAAAAAACATCAAAACGTTCACAAAACTCGAGAAACTATACAAAATATTAAGTAAAATGGGTGGTAAATATTGATATATTTTCCGCTCATCACACCCCCAAACCTAACATTTTGCTAGTACTCGAGTAAAACAACAAAATAAAATGCAATAAATAATTAAAATTAAACTAAGCCACTTTCGCAGGGATCACAGTTTCATTTAGCGTATGCAATAAGCCTTTAAACCCATAGGTGTCCATAGTGGACGAGTTGTAGTCTCGTGAGGGTTTACAGTGACGATACCCACAAACGTCAATCAAATGCACACAAAAGGAAAAAGATCAAACAAGTTAGTGACTAAACAAGTGAAACTTTTATCCAAGTTAATAGTTTTTTCTTTCTTTCTAAATTACCAAATAAGTAAATTCTCGGATTATTTTTACCATTCTTCATATACACAACCAACAAGGTATTAATCAAATCATTGTGCCCACAATATTCATAAGTGTAGTTGAAAATATAGTAATATTTTTGTCCTAAAGTTATATCAGAATTCACATCTTTTTTTGACAATGGATTTTTTTTAAAAAATTTATTTACAACATCTTCAAACCATGTAGCGAGCTTTGGGCCAGTGACTCCCAAGACAGTTGGCTTTAGGGAACTAGGTGTTAAGACACCCTTACAGACTTAATTACTCGGATTTCAGATATCTTTTTTTTACAACATCTTTAATCCATATAGCGAGCTTTGGGCCAGTGACTCCCAAACCCGTTGGCTTTAGGGAATCAGGTGTTAAAACACCTCTACGGACTTAATTACTCGGATCTTAGATGTTTTTTTTAACAACATCTTCAATCCATGTAGCGAGCTTTGGGCCAGTGACTCCCAAACCAGTTGGCTTTAGGGCACTAGGTGTTAAAAAACCCCTACGAACTTAATTACTCGGATCTCAGATATTTTTTTTTTATTCCATTGCTTTTTTAAATTCTTCATCCAATTAAACTAGAGCACTGAATATTACAAACTTTTCACTTATAACTCATGGTCGTATGTTACCATGCATGTTGATAATATCTATCAACTAAGCATATGAAGATCCAATTTAGTCAATATTATGGAGAATTCACAAATTAAATAATTCAAAAGGAAATAAACAAAAATCAACTTGTTATGAAATAGGTTGAGATACGTCTCAGGAGTGGAAATTCCTTACACAACTATCTCACAACAATTTCACCTGATTAGTGAAGTTAAAAACACAAAAACACAAAATAATTTTTTATTTTTTTTATTTTTTTCATTTTTTTTTTTTTTTCATTTTTGACTAAAAATCAAATAAAAACAACACAACAATAAAAGATTTACAGGATACTAGTTAACTATTCCCCTCCCCCAAACCTAATTGAGACATTGTCCCCAATGTCTAAAAAGTAGAAGAAAAATTTAGAAAACAATACCTAGTTAGCTGAAATTCTTCATCTAAAAAGAAAATTAAAGTTCAGATCCAGAGTTATCCGACGCTTCTTACTACGATCATTATGAGACCAGTTAATCTTGGAAAGGATAGGGTCAATTTGTGGTTCAAAGGCTAAAAGTTTGTCAATTAAATCATGGGCAGTTACGGCAGTGAATAGGATATCTTTTACAGGCTTCGACACGAACCCATTTTTCTGGACATCATCAAGAAACACACAAAGAAAATCATAAAATCCATCAGCATTAAACAGTCCAATCAGTTTCTGGTGTATGTTCAAATTCGCCCAAGATAGTACTGTAAAACATTCCTCCATCGTACCCAGGCCACCTGGCAAAGAAATAAAAGCATCAGCACGGTTAATCATTTCTACCAGTCATCAGACATACCTGGTACGATAAGTTCCTCTCTGTTTGATGGTTCTATAAGATTCGCCTCTGCCAAAGGTTTTGGGATGATTCTCAAAACTTGACTACCTCCTTCATGTACAGCCCTTGAAATGATCCCCATTAGTCCAAGATTGCCACCGCCATATACTAAGTACATATTCCTTTCAGCTATGACTCTACCCAATTCCTGTGTTGCCGTAACGAATTCTGGCTTAGAATCAACACTAGTACCGCAAAACACACATATATTTACAACTCGTCTTCTTGAAGTTGCTTCCATTTTTTTTATTTCTCAACTCTGGATGTCTTCAAGAGTGCAATGACGGGCTGAATTTATAGAACCTGAAAAATGGTGAGTAATAATAGCACTAGTACCTGCCAAATGAAAATTATTAGCTAAACAGTAAAATATATCGTGAAAGTCAAAAGTCTGGATCCTGTCGGAGAAAATAAAAGAAAATATCAAAACAAATCACAATTATTAGTTAAAGACAAAGAGTTAAAAAAATTTACAAGATGTAACGGCTTGAAGGACGTCTATGCGTCAGGGACAAGCTTCCCATCCAATTTTCTTATAAATTGGCAAACAGAGTCTTTTAAAGTCAGATTTCCAAGACTTAAATGTTGACTTTCTTTTAGGAATTGTGTATGTACACGCGAATTGCGTGATACACATATCCACTGGAATACGTCTCAATAGTCAATGATATGTCATCCAAAGACTCCTTACTCATGCCATCCCTAATGAATTTAATTTTATCTTCACGGTTATCAGACACCATTCCTAAAGAATGATAACGAGTATTACATGTCATGCGTGCACATTTATAGCAAACACCTAGTCTTTTAGCTCTTCTTTTCTTAGCATAGGTGTTTCTTCCTAAACCAGGCAGATAAGAAATAAAACAGTCAGAGGACTCACCTGCCAATCGGACCCGTGCTTCAATAATTCAACAAATGTCATTAGGAATACCTTTGATCATCAGAAGTCTCATTCGTTCCAAACGAGCTTTGTAGACTTTCATTAGAGAGTTTTGAGGGAGAAAAGGAAATTGCTTGTGAAGATTTGCGAGAACGTCTTCCATCTTGTCTGTGACTTTACCTACAAAATTAAACACACAAAAATAAAACACACCAAATCTTAATATATACACAGATTGCATGGGTTGCCTCCTTGCTAGCGCTAAGTTTAACGTGTTGGGAAATTCTACGGTCCCGAGGATCGAATAAAGCGATGAAACATAAGTGCGAATACACGAAGAATTTTCGGAATACTTACATCGATCGGTTGAGGCGATGCGGTGAAGAACAAAACTCTTTTTCTCCCTCTAAGGTGGTCACGGCAGTGGCAGTTTTTGCTCCTCAAATTTTCGGCAAACATCAAATTCCAAGTGTGCTTCAAGCTCCAAGCTTCATTTGGTGATTCCTAGCTCACAAGTGGGTTTCCCTATCACCTCTGTACATTGTGTGCTAGCACTCTTGATTTTTGCCACAAAAATCATCAATTGCTTCTACTTGGCTCACGGCAGTGGGCAAAAAAGAAGAAAAAAATTTAGCCTAAACCAAGAGAGAGAGGAGAGGAATGAGTGCCCTTTTGGGCGTGTATTTGAGAGAGAGGAATGGCAAGTCTTTTTGGTTGTTTTTAATTAAGTGTATCTAATACACATAAAAATAAAAAGTCAAATACCAAATATAATAAATGGTAAATGATTTTTCAAACAACCAACCACTACCACCAACTACTATCAATCACATCAAAAGTTACAAGTTGTCACATCAATTGATTGACTAGTGATTTGACGCTTGATGTGACTTGCGGGCCGCACTTGAATTCGAAATGCGAGTGCGCTCACAAACACTCCCAGGCTCGGGTTTTCTAATTCCAAATTAACAAATTTTCCGTTGCGACGTAATTAAATAATTATGCCTAGCAAAATCACTATTCACGGTGCTAAAGAATTAATTCTAAATTAACTCGTTTTCCCGAATTAAAATCAAATTTTAATTCCGCGTCGAAATCCAATTTCGTATAATATATCGAATATATTATTTTATCGATTAATTCCAATAATTGTTCTCTCTCTTTAATTAATATTTTATTCCAGATAAAATATCTCTATAATGAATCCCAGATTAATTTTCTCTCTCATCTAATTAATCCCAGATTAATAAAGTGCGAGTCATACGTCATCGGTGAATCTTCGGGAAGCGACCCATGAGATCCCCGAATATGTTGGCAGTAAATTCGGTCGTCGAACTATCCGAACACGTATGTACCTAGTACTACGTTTGTACCGATTTACAAGACAAGGTTGGCTTCTAGCAAAGCGCCATGCCTACCCAATTCTCCAAAAATATCTTTACAGGAATATGTGATCTATATCAGGCGTAGTATACGTAGTATTGCGTATATTGATCCAGTATCGGATGTCACATGCCATGCCTGGGGCTGGAATTGTGTCTGCCCCTTACGAAGTACATATCGAATCTCTGGTAACTAGTCTCTGTAATCGGATAAACATGACCTAGTCATAATATCCCGATAGCTGCAGCATATAGAGAACGAGTTTCGTATCCTACGTGATCATCATCTCCACTATTACCGGAGTGATACTTCCATCTCGACATCACACCCAATACACTACGATTCTCAATATACCCAGAAGAGGCGTAACAGAACCTGTTAAAGCCCTGGACGACCAAAACCAAAGTACATTGATTGTCGCAAGTATAGCGGTGCAAGTCTCAGGTTAAGACCAAATACACCTACATTGATTCGGACTTCCATAGACACATAGTAATACTACCAATGGAATTCCGAGGGGTCTATCCAGAGCGAAGCTGTTTCCTGTACCATTGGTAAAACACAACCTCCTACTACACTTGCATGAGTATCTTATACCCAAATATATGAGAACTATGCCATTATGCCCTCACAACGCGCACAAGTGTAATACTAGTCTTTTCCGCATTGTCGATGTCCAATCTCGATAATACTCTGACTAGGGATATTTAATGATTAATCCTTTGTGGATTGATACTGTCTCATATCATCTCAATCTAGGAACTAATCATATGGACCTTTCATCATTTATACATCTTGGTGATCTAATCACAAATGATAAAAGAGCAATTTCCTTTGTCACATAGTTAATTTGTACAACAACACCATGATCTGTACAAATAGTGACTCTATGGGTCATAACTGTCCAACAATCTCCCATTTGACCTATAGCCAGTCACTCGAGTGTCTTACACCCGAACTATGTACGGTTCGCTCAAATTACTGAGAAAAGACTTTCATCAGCGGATTTGCATGACTATCATCTGATGCGATTTATTCGATCATCACATCGCCACGATTTATGATCCGAACGAATCAGATGAATAGTCGAAGTATATATCTGGATCGTTGATGAGACCATTAATTTTTTAGCCTGCGTTGTAGCCTAGCTCAGCTGCTAAAAGAACCATATCTAATCTAATTAGATTTATTATCAATCTAGAAGGCTTCTATTGCTGCCTCAGCTGCAGCAATAATCCACTTTTTTGTTTATTCGGTAACAATATATTGCTTGGAAGATTTTCAGCTCACTGTTCCGTTATTCAAACTGTATAGTACCTTTTTGCGACTTATAGTCGTTTTTATCGGTTTTGGAAACTTACAGTAGTGAACCCAATCACTTTAAGTTCTCCTTCTCCATAGTTTAAGACAGCATCCTTAGATCTCTAAGATACTAAAGGATGTTCTTAACATCAATCAAGTGACTATCACTTGGATTGGCCTGATTGTGACTTCATAAGCTTAAAGCGTATGAGACACTAGGTCGCGTATATTTTTCAATGTACGATTCCTCGGAGATTATCAACAACTTTAAATCTATCCCAGTAGATCTTTATTCCTAGAATAAAAGTTGTTTCTCTCAAGAATTCTACGGAGAATTTTCTTGAAATCCAAGCTTTCGCCGATAGTTTTTATGGGAATATCATTTCCAAGAAATGACATATTATCATTATTTAGGATTTTCACTTTCAGTGCGCTCCCACTAACCTCCTTATATACACAAGAATCATTTCATTTTGAATTAAATCATACAACATTATGATTACATCAAAACGATAATTCCAAGAACCCAGTGCTTGCTTCAATCCATTCATGGATCGAATAACCTGCAAACCTAGTTTGTTTGTTTTGGTACGATAAAACCATCAGGATGTTGTAAACATCCTCCAAAAGGTTTCTTTTAAGGAAAGCGGTTTTGGCATTCAGCTGCCATATTTCATAAATGAAACATGCAGCTTCAGCAAGCATTATCCAAATGGATTTTCCGTGGCAACATGTAAAAAGTTTCATCGTAATCAACACAATGTTGATAACGATACCTTTCCGCTATAAGCCTAGCTCTATACGTTGGTATGTTGCCTCCCATGTATGTCTTCCTTGTAGACTTAATAGTACCAATAGGCACAAAGCCTTGCGGTACATCAACTAGTATCCAAACTTGGTTGGTATACATGGAATCCATTTCGGATATCATGGCACTTTGCCATAATAGGGAGTCGATACCTTGTATCGCTTCCACATACGTAGTCAGTTCGTATTCCTCAATAAAATTGACATCTTTATGAGGTGAGATCAGAAACCCATACCCCAGGTTGTTTTTCGACTCTCTCCGACTTATGTGGTTCTTGTGTATTCGAAGATTATTGTTATAGTTTCTTCCTTGATGAACTATTTGTGTTCCATTAGGAATCGGTGCCGAACAATATTACTCTGATTTTCATCGAGTTTTACTTTCCTCCCACTTACCACTGCATATAGGTATTCCTCTTAGGAAAACCGCATGGCGAGCAACAATTAAATTGTTCTCATGTGAGTTGTATAAGTATTATACTTAGGTTTCCCTAGGATAACCCACAACTTAGGCACTTATCCGATTTGGGTTCTTGTTTGGTATTATCCAAACATATGCCCAGCATTCCCAAATCTTCAGGAATGAGAAACCTGGTTTCTTTCCTGTTCATATCTAATATGAAGTCTGTCTAACAGATTTTTTTGGAACCTTATTTAAAATAAGTTTTGCACTGTTAAATGCGTATCCCTTGAAGGAAATGGTAGCTCAGAACGACTCATGATTAACCTTATCATGTCCAACAAAATTCAGTTTCTCAGTTCGGACACACCGTCAAATTGACGTGTTCCGGGAGGAGTCCTCATTGGAAGAATACTGTACTCTTTCAAGTATTGAGAAACTTATTGCTTAAGTATTTTTCATCATGGTCTAACTGTGATGGTTTAATACTTTAGCCGATCTGTTTGTCTATTTCGTGTCGAAACTTTAAAAGTTTCCGATTTGTGTTTCAAAAGAGACACATAACCATAACGTGATGCCACATCCGTAAAGGTCACGAAATATTCATATCCACCTCTAGCCTAGCTAGACATGGGCCCATTTGCTTCACTATGAACGAGGGTCAACACATCGGTGGCACTTGCACTTTTACCAAGTAAAAGGCGTTTTAGGCACCTTGCCCAATAAACTAGATTCGTAGACATTATTTGAATAGAATCAAATTTGTTCTAGTATCCACTCTTCAAAATTTTGGATATACGAGTCTTGTTTATTTGTGTCCCAGACATCAATGCCACATTTAAGTTTTAACTGATTTACTCAGTTTGAGCAATTTGTTTGTCATGACATATGTTGAGATTTATTTATATTCAAAATATAAATTCTGTTATTCACATCTAATGTGTTTATCTCAATATCATCTTTATATAATAAAACACTTTAGTGTTCTAGGATATAAAGGTACATCCGCAACGGATTGAACACTGATATAGAGATAATATTTCTAGTCAAACTAGTTACATTATAACAGTTTCTTAATTTAAGTACATACCCGAAGGGTAGTTCCTAAACTTAGGTATCTACGGTTAAAACAGTGACTTTCATCCCGTTTTCAATTCGCAGATTAATCTCAACTGAAGTCAGTATCATGCGTACAGTAGATTCTGCACAACAGTACATTTTTATGTACCACATCCAGTATCTAAAATCCAATTTTAATACTAGCAGTGAACATATTTTATGACAAACATATTTGAAGTCAAAGCATTGCCCGTCTTCAATTCCTTCATGTCTGCCTTGTCCATACGGCAGTCACGCTTCCGTTTCCCCGTTTGCCATAATTTAGGCAGACATTTTGGGATATGTCATTTATCTTCCCAGAAGATCATAATGACTTTGCCTTTGCCCATTTTCACACCCCAGAAGCCTTTGGCCAAGCCTTGGCCTTCCGGAATGTCGAAATAAGATGCGTCTTGCGCTTCTTGCCTTATTGCAAACTTTGGCTTTGTCTATTTGAGTATAGCCATTAACTCTCCAAGAGTTTAGTACTGCAATTTAGAGTACTTCTAAGATCTAAGTATAGATCTATGAAGATCCTTCAATTTCAATATCATACTATAAGGATCTAATCCTTAGTTCTGATTAAGAAATTAAGGAGTCTATGCGGCAAGCTTAATGGATTAAGCACTAAATTATCATCACATGAATCTTCCAAAGATCATGCTCTACTATTTGCTTAACTCCGGGCTTAGGCCTAAGATGTTACTCTATCAATTAGATTAACTTCTCAGTTTTCAGGACTATCTTGAAATTATATTCCCAATTTGAAAATTAAAGTCGTTTAAATACATTTTCACCCTGGATTATGTTTTAAACACTAATCTTTCAATTTTATCTTGATTCTAATAGTCCAACTATTTAATCAACGATTTCAGGTACTATTAATTATAATGATTACTATAGTCCAACTATATAATCAACTATGATTTTAATAGGTTAAATTCAATTATATTGATTACTATAATCCAATTATAAAATCAACTATAATTAATTAAATCAAATATATTGATTACTATAATCCAATTATCTAATCAACTATAAATGAAATAGTTTGAATACAGTCCAATTGTTTATTAAAACAACATTAAATATTAGTCCAACTAATATATTAATTTATTTGACGAAATATTTGTGATTGAGCACGTATGGCAAGTTACTAAACGAATATTACAAATTTAATACTTGCCTCCCACTATTTTTCGGCGAGCCTCTAACCCTCTGTCGAGTACTCGGGAAACCTTGTTTCCTATTGGGCTAGGATCCCGTTAAATAACACACAATCTTGACTTTGGCCAACAAATTGTATGATAATTAACTAGGTAGATCTCTAAGACCAATTGGATCTCATCCAATTCCTAGATCCAGTAAGTGGACATCCAAGTCCGAAACATATATCTTATATATGCCAATATATCCAATATATTGCCTAACCTTTTTCCTCTGAATCAACTAAGCCTTGGCTTTGGCACAACAAACTTAGTGATCCCAGTTAAGCGGAACCCATTGACCTTGGAAAGCTTCGTAATCAATGTCGATGGACAAGAAATGATCTTGACTTTGGCCAACAAATCACAACTTGGACAAGACACCAATATTGAACAAAGCTCTCATGATTCAAACACATCCTCGACGGACAAAGGTCTTGACTTTGGCCAACAAACCAATGCCAGTCTTGGATCTTGAGTAAGAATCACTCAATGGAAGGAAAAACGCTTAATATTTTGTGAGGGTTTTTCGCGTACAAATTGGCAACCAATTTATTATCTTTGTTAAGGTCTCATCATCATACATCCTTAAACATGCATTCTAAACACATAATAAGGCGCGTAAAATAAATAATAATGATATGCGGATGGATACTTAACATATTTTTCCTAGAACAAATCTCTCCATTTCCTCTCTCCCGCTAGCACAAGTATTACTTCTACCCGTTACATAACACTTCTAAAGAAACCTCATTTACATTGAGGGGAATAGGTGAGAAGAGAAATACAAAGAGTAAGGAGGTAATAGGCTGGACACGCAGGTCCAATTAATAAATTCTAAATTTATTACAATAATTTCCAAAATTGCCCCACCCTTCTAATATCCATCTGATATACATTATTCATGCATCGCAACCATGTATTCACACAAGCATGTTATCAATCAATCTAATCCAATTAATTAATCTGATAATTAATGATCATCCAATGTTCAAACAATGATTTGATTTTGCGCGAGTCCAACTCGTTTTGTGAATAAATACTCAAAGTACGAATTCTTGAATTAAATTAAACAACAACATTAAATCCAATTTAATATGTATTTAATACTAATTCATTTATTTAATTCCAAATTAAATATTACACTTTATTAACGAACCTTTACAACTTAGATTCCAAATCTAATCGTTACGGGTCTCAAAGCCCGATTAACATCCAATGTTAATTTAATTAAAGTCCAATGGGCTTTTAGTTAATTTCATAAGGCATGGACTTTTGGTCAACTTAGGTCAAACCCAAAGACTAAAGCCCATTTAAAGGAATCACCCCTATATGCCTAGAAACCAATTTAGGCCCATTAGGCCCAATTAAAATTTAAAGTCCATTAGTCATAATTGGACTTTATGGATTTGGTTTTGGGCCCAATTGGATCCAACCAATTTAGTCTAAACCCATCTTGGTACAACCATGCCTAATTAGCCCATTTACAACTTTACAATGCCAAATCCAATTTAAGCCCAATTAATTAAACTACAAAATTCTTTTCTCTTCATCTCTCTCCTGCCCCTAAAATACTCATGGCAAAAACACTAACCGAAACCCTAAAATACTTTTCTCTTCATCTCTCTCCTGCCCCCACGCTCAGCTCTCTCTCATCTCCTTCACGCCGTAAGCAACATTGCCCTTGACAAATAAAACACACTCACCAGAAGCCCTCCACTCATCACAGTTTGCGTTACCCACTCAGCCAATTCACGCCAAAGCCACGCAACAGGTACCTTGCCATCATCAAACAAAGCATCAACGCCACTTGCCTCCATATAGCCCACGCCAGCAGCCTCTGCCTCTTCACGTTAATTCTCCCCTTCACAGCAAACTCTTCACAGCCAGCAACATCTTCACATTAGCGCCACATATCCACCTATCTCTCCACTCACGTGAAATCCCCATGCCCCCTCTACATAATCCACGCCTTCACACACTGCCGCCTAGCCTCACAGCCTTCACGCCTCCACACACTGCCACATAGCCTCCACGCCTTCTGGCAGATTCACACAAAAAATACAAAAAACAATAACCCTAAACCTGCCCTTCTCTCCCCTCTCGCCTCAACACAAAACGCCTATAATTCAACGTCATCATTCAAAGCCTCACAGTCACGCCTTCACTCAAACGACGCAAACACTCAGCCTCCTTCACAACTCGCCACCTACCCTTCAAGCTCATCAAAAAATTGCCACATATTTTACCCTTCATACCGCTCGCTGCCTTCAAATAACAAGCCTCATAAATCAGCCGATTGACTCACGCAGACCTGCTCCCCTCATCAACGCATCAGCCACTACCCATAACCCTCACGCACCAATAACCTATCACCCACTCACGCTAAAAAAAAAAAAACCACGCACTCACAAACTGCCAGCATCTACTGCTCCATTCACGTGGCAAAGTCATCTCACTAACCCCTCCCTTTCACGCTAGCCATAGTCCACACTTGCCCTCATTTTACTCACGCCACAGACCTGTACACCCCACTACCTCACGCATAATAACCCCCCTGACTCACGCCTAACCAGTCCAGAATTCACTCGAAAATACTGTCCAAAAAACTGCACTATTTAGCCCCCAAAACTACACCTAAAAACTGCCCAAAACAGTCCCAAAATTAACCCAAAACAATGACAAGAAAATACCATTAAAACAGCAGCAAAACAGAGTGAAAACAGCAGCCCAAACAGCGAAACTGTGAGGAAAGACGTTGAGTTAGTGAACCGGAGGAGTTGCGGATCATCCACCATTCCAACGGCCGTGTAACGCGCTTTCGTGAGACGACAAAAGAGGTTAGACATGAGGGCACCTTTTTATTTATTATCTTTCGTTTATTTTATTTATTTTAAAATATTATCGCATGAGAGTCGTTTGTTGAAGCATGATGTGAATGTTGGATGGGCGGAATATGTGTTCCCTTTTGTGGTGTATCGGATGGAAACCCGAACGTAAATTTCGTAGCCAAATCCGAATGGACGGTAGTGCGGTTTGTACTCGGGATACAACGCCACGTACCACTTGAGAGACACATATTTCATTTCATCCAAACTTGTATTTGAACATGATGTAGTTCGTAGGTTATTTATTGTTTAAATCATGCATTAGCCTAGTTTATTATTTATTTTCAAAGCATGATTACGTTATTTTTATGCATGATATTTTGTTTAGTTTATGTTATGTTTAAATAGTTATTTGTTATTTTGGTTTAATGGTTCAATGTGCTCATTGTGTGATATTGTGTGTTTTCCGTTTAAAGACTTACTTCCAAGCATGCAAACTTAGATTAGGAGTTACTTTGATGAATGCACATTAGGTCTAAGTTATTCTTGAGCATATATGCTGCATAGATTTGGTTAGTTCATTACACAAATCATTTTCGTTACAAGTGGCATAAGTAAGAGACCATTCTCAACCCAACGGTTTGAGGTCTTCCCTTGCGAGGGGTGAGTGCGGCCTTAAATCTCATTTTCCCGGTTCACACCGGGTGGCGACTCCATGTTATTTCTTTGGTTCAGTTTCCCCCACGGACTATTCCGTACTCCCAACTAGGCCGCGAGCCTAAAACAGCGTCGTCAACATCTGTGTCCTACAGTCTGCCGACTCCACTAGGGATCTAGAGAATCGGCCCCGAAATCATGTCTTGTGATGTGTATGATTTGTGTTTTAGTTGACCGTTTCTATAGTTGGTTGAGGGGGGTTTTAATCAAAGGCATTGTTAAAGCTAGAAGATGGTTTGGTTGTTGGACAATTATGACCCATAGCGTCACTATTTGTACAGATCTTGGTGTTGTTGTACAAATTAACTATGTGACAAAGGAAATTACTCTTTTATCATTTGTGATTAGATCACCAAATATGTATAAATGATAGAAGGTCCATATGATTAGTTCCTAGATTGAGATGATATGAGACAGTATCAATCCACGAAGGTTTAATCATTAAATATCCCTAGTCGTAGTATTATCGAGATTGGACATCGATAATGCGGAATAGACTAGTATTACACTTGTGCGCGTTTTGAGGGCATAACGACATAGTTCTCATATATTTGGGTATTGGATACTCATGAAAGTGTAATAGGAGGTTGTGTTTTACCAATGGTATGGAAAACAGCTTCCCTCTAGATAGACCCATCGGAATTCCATTGGTAGTATGACTACGTGTCTATGGAAGTCTGAAATCAGGGTAGGTGTATTTGGTCTTAACCTGAGACTTGCACCGCTAATACTTGCAACAATCAATATGCTTTGGTTTTGGTCATCCAGGGCTTTAACCGGTTCTGAGTACGCCTCTGCTGGGTATATTGAGAATTATAGTGTATTGGGTGTGATGTCAAGATGGAAGTATCATTCCAGTCATAGTGGAGATGATGTCACGTAGGATACGGAACTAGTACTCTTAAGTACTGCAGTCATCGGGATGATATGACTAGGTCATGTTCATCCGATTATAGAGACTAGTTACCAGACATCCGACATGTGCTTCGTACGAGGCAGACACAATTCCAGCCTCAAGCCTAGCATGTGACATCCGATACTGGATCGCCATACACGATACTACGTATACTACGCCTGATATAGATTATATATTCCAGTAAGAATATTTCTGGAGAATTGGGTAGGCACGGTGCTTTGCTAGAAGCCAACCATGTCTTGTAAATCGGTAAGCACGTGGTACGAGGTACGCAGGTATTCGGATATTCCGATGACCGTATTTACTGCCAACATATCCAGGGATCTCTTGGGTCGCTTCCCAAAGATTCACCGATGACAGTTGACTTAAACTATAATTAATCTTGGATTAATTTAGAGAGAGAAAATTAATCTGGGATTAATTGAGGCATTATTTAATCTGGGATTAAATGTGTTCGGAAGAGAGAGAACGCGATTAATTTGGAATTAATCGGTAAAATAAATTTAATAGTTAAAGTTGATTTTTCTATTTAATTTATTCGTATGGGCTAAAATTAATATATCGGATATATTAATATAAATTGCATTTCATTACGAAATTAAAGTTGGACTTTTATACGAACGAACGAATTAATTTATAATTAATTCGTAAACGACGTTCGTAATATATTTGTAAGGCATCGTTATTTAATTAAATTAGATTTAATTATTTAGTGACGAAAGTTCGTTTAATCGGATTAAACGGATCCGAGCCATAGCAAATATTCGTAGAGACATTTCTTTTGAATTTTGAATTCAAAAGAGTGTGGGGCCCACTTCACATGTGTGAAGTGGTAGTTGAGAGAGTAGTTGGCAATTATGCCAAAACCACTTGCTTTTCAACTACATGATTTTGGTTTTTGGAAAACCAAGACCCAACTACCAAGTTTGGGTGAAAAGGGTCAAACCCTTTACCAAACCTAACTCTCTCACTTCTAACACAACACCTGGAACAAAGAAAACCCTAAGAACACCATTTTGGGCGTGAATGGCTCTCTCATTCTCTTTGATTTTATGGCAAAATCAACAAAAGCTAGAACTTGTAGAAGTCTTCTAAGGTGATAGGGAAATCAACTCAAAGATTGGAATCAACACAAAGGTTGGATCTTGGAGATCTTCATTCACAACTCAAAGCTTGGAATCAACAAAGGAAGGATCTTCGAAACCAACTCAAAGCTTGGAATCAACAAAGGAAGGATCTTGGAGATCTTCTTCTCAAAATTTTAAAAGCTCAAATCCATTAAATGTAAGTAAATCTGCAACTTATAATGAATTTATGAACACCTTTTCTTGCTTATTACATCCTTGGCATGTTCTAGGAACACTAACAATGGTATCAAAAGCCAATTTTAAGCATGAAAATTTTAGGGTTCATGAGACTAAAATTTGGGGCTTTTATGTTTTGAACATGATTTCTTCAAATTGATGATTTGAGCATGCTTAGATTATGTTAACTTAGAGTTGTGCATGATTAGATTTGAGATAAATTGATTGGATCAAAATCTACAAAAATCTTAGCATGGCCGAATCTTCACTGCAATTGGACTGCACTTTGAAATTTATTTTTTTTACAGCATTGGATGTGTTTAAATGCATGATTAAATGTTGATTGTTGGTTTGATTAGATTAGAATCAAATTCAATAATGTTTATGTTAAATTCAATAGCATGTTGAGCATGAAATGATGTGTTTTGGCTTCAATTTGTGTTGAGCATAAATTGATGGATTAAGCATGATTAATTAAGTTAATTGGTATTTTGGAAATATTGAGTTTAATTAATTAATCATGGCTAATACACTTTAATTAAAATAATTATGATATTTGGAATATTATAATTATGTTAATAAGATTTTTATAATTTAATTGGGCTAAAAGTGTGTATTTGGGCTTAATGGGCTTGGTTTGACCAAGTTTGGTTTTGGACTTTTGGATTGGATCCAATTGGGCCCAAAACCAATTCCATAAAGTCCAAATACATCACTTGGCCCTTTAAAGAATTTAATTGGGCCTAATGGGCCTAAATTAATTTGTAGGCAATAGGGTGATTTCTATTGGGCCTTGGCATTTTGGGTTTGGCCTATTATGGCCAAAGCCCATGCCCTAAGAATTAATTAAAAGCCCATTGGACTTTAATTAAAATGACATTGGATGTTGTTTGGGCCTTTGAGACCCATTAAGATTGGATTTGGAATCCAAGTCTTTAAGGCTTATAAGTAAGTGTAAATATTTAATTTGGAATTAAATTTGGAATTAGTATTGAATACAAATAAATTGGATTTAAAGTTGTAGTTCAATATAATTCAAGAATACGTACTTTAAGTATTTATTCTTAAACGAGTTTGACTCACGCAAATCAAATCGTTGTTTGAACATTGGATGGTCATTAATTCAAAGATTAATTAATTGGATTAGATTGATTGAATAACATGATTTGTATGAATACATGAATCTATTGCATGAATAATGTAGATCAGATGGATATTAGAAGGGTGAGGGCAATTTTGGAAATTGTTGTAATAAATTTAGAATTTATTAAATTGGACCTGCGTGTCCAGCCTTTTATCCTTATTCTTTGTATTTCTCTTCTCACCAATTCCCCTCAATGTAAATGAGGTTTCTTTATTGTATTATGTAATTGGGTAGAAGTTAGAATAGTTCTAGCCGGGGAGAGGAAATGAGTGATTTGTCCTAGGAACAATTTGTGACATATCCATCCGCATATCATTATTAATTTATTTATCGCGCCTTATTATGCTTTTAGAATGCATGCTTAAGGGTGTATGATGAGACCTATTAAAGATAATAAATTGGTTGCCAATTTACGCGAAAAACCCTCAAAACATATTAAATGTTTTTCCTTCCGTTGAGTGATTCTTACTCAAGATCCAAAGTTGGCATTGGTTTGTTGGCCAAAGTCAAGACCTTTGTCAATTGCGGATGTGTTTGAATCATGAGATTTTTGTTCCATATCGGTGTCTTGTCCAAGTCGTGATTTGTTGGCCAAATTCAAGATCATTTCTTGTCCATCGACATTGATTACGAAGCTTTCCATGTCAATGGGTCCCGCTTAACTGGATTCATTAAGCTTGTTATGTCAAAGCCAAGGCTTAGTTGATTCAGAGGAAAAAGGTTAGGAAAATATATTGGATATATTGGCATATATATTGTATATATGTTTCGGACTTGGATGTCCACCTACTGGATCTAGGAATTGGATGAGATCCAATTGATCTTAGAGATCTACCTAGTTAAATATCATACAGCTTGTTGGCCAAAGTCAAGGTTGTGTGTTATTTAACGGGATCCTAGCCCACTAGGAAACAAGGTTTCCCGAGTAATCAACAGAGGGTTAGAGGCTCGCCGAAAAATAGTGGGTGGCGAGAATTAAATTTGCAATATTCGTTTAATTACTTGCCATACGCGCTCAATCAAATATCATTCGTCAAATATATATTATTTATTAGTTGGACTAATATTTAATTGTTGTTTTAATTAAACAGTTGGACTGTATTCAAACTACTTCATTTATAGTTGATTATATAATTGGATTATAGTAATCAATATATTTGAATTTTACCCTTCATTTATAGTTGATTATATAATGGATTATAGTAATCAATATATTTGAATTTTACCGATCATTTATAGTTGATTATATAATTGGATTATAGTAATCAATATATTTGATTTTAACCAATAAAATTGTAATTAGTTATATAGTTAGACTATAATAATCATTACATTAGATTGTACCTGAAATCGTTGATTGGATAGTTAGACTATTGGAATCAAGATAACTGAAATACTAGTGTTTAAAACATAATCCTGGGTGAAAATGTTTTTAAACGACTTTAATTTTCAAATTGGGAATAAAATTTCAGGATGGTCCTGGAAACTAATAAGTTACTTTATTTGATAAAATAACATATTAGGCCTAAGCCCAAAGTTAAGAAAATAGTAGAGCATGATCTTTGGAAGATTCATGTGATGATAACTTTAGTGCTTGATCCATTATACTTGTCAATAAGGACTCCTTAATTTCCTAATCAGAACTAAGGATTAGATCCTTAAAGTATGATGAAGAAATTGAAGGATCTTCATAGATCTATTCTTAGATCTTAGAAGTATTAAATTGCAATTAATAACTCTTGGAGAGTTAATGGCTATTCTCAAGGAGATAAAGCCAAAGTTTGCAATAAGGCAAGTAGCGCAAGGCGCACCTTACCGCGATATTCTAGAAACTCAAGGCTTGGCCAAAGGCTTCTGGGATATAGAAATGGGCAAAGGCAAAATCATTACTGTCTTCTATGAAGACAAAGGACATATCCCAAGATGTCTGTTTAAATTATGGCAAATGGGATCGCTGAAGAGTGACTGACGTATGGACAAAGCAGACATGAAGGAATTGAAGACGAGCAAGGCTCTGACTTCAAATATGTTTGTCATAAATATGATCACTACTAGTATTAAAAATTAGATTTTAAATACTAAGTGTGATACATAAATATGCATTGATGTACAGAATCTGCTATAAGCAGGATACTGACTTCAAATTGAGATTAATCTGCGAATCGGAAACGGGATAAAAGTCGATGTTTTACCATAGATACCTAAGTTTAGGAACTACCCTTCAGGTGTGTACTTAAATTAGGAAACTATTATAATGTAACTAGTTTGACTAGAAATATTATCTCTATATCGAGTATAACTCATTGCGAGTATACATTTATATTCTAAACACTAAAGTGTTTTATTTTATAAAGATGATATTGAGATAAACACATTAGATGTGAATAACAGTATTTATATTTTGAATTAAATAAATCTCAAACATATAATATGACGAACAAATAGCTCAAACTGATTTGATCCGATAAGACTTATTTGTGGCAGTGTTGTCTAGGACACATTAAACAGACTCATATATCCACACTTTTGAAGAGTGGATACTAGGACGGATTTGATTCCATTCAAATGATGTCTACGAATCTAGTTTATTAGGTAAAATACCTAAAATACCTTTTACTTGGTAAAAAGTGTAAGTGCCATCGATCTGTTAGCCCTCGTTCATAGTGACGTAAGTGGGCCCATATCTAGCTAGGCTAGAGGTGGATATGAGTATTTCGTGACCTTTACGGATGTCGCATCGCGTTATGGTTATGTGTCTCTTATTAAACACAAATCAGAAACTTTTAGAGTTTCGACACGAAGTAGACAAACAGATCGGCTAAAGTATTAAAACTGTCACAGTAAGACCGAGATGGAAAATACTTAAGTAATAAGTTTCTCAAATACTTGAAAGAGTATAGTATTCTTTCAATGAGGACTCCTCCCGGAACACGTCAGTTTGACGGTGTGTCCGAACGGAGAAACCAATTTTGTTGGACATGATAAGGTTAATCATGAGTCGCTCTGAGCTACCATTTTCCTTCAAAGGATAAGCATTTAACAGTGCAATACTTATTTTGAATAAGGTTCCATGAAAATCTGTTTGACAGATTTCATATTAGATATGAACAGGAAAGAAACTGGGTTTTCTCTCACTCTGAAGATTTGGGATGCTGGGCATACGTTTGGATGATACAAAACTAGAACCCAAATTGGATAAGTGCCTAATTGTAGGTTATCCTAGGGAAACCAAAGATAGTACTTATACAACTCACATGAGAACAATGTAATTGTTGCTCGCCATGCGGTTTTCCTAAGAGGAATACCGATATGCAGTGGTAAGTGGGAGGATAGTAAAACTCGATGAAAAATGAGTATTACTATTCCAGGCACCGATTCTTTAATGGAACATAAACAGTTCATCAAGGATGAAACTATACCAATAATCTTTGAATACACAAGAACCACGTAGGTCGGAGAGAATCAGAAGACAACCTGGGAGGTATGGGTTTCTGATCTCACCTCATAAAGATGTCAATCTTATTGAGGAAGACAGACTGACTACATATGAGGAAATGATACAAGGTATCGACTCCCCATTATGGCAAAGTGCCATGAAGTCCGAAATAGATTCCATGTATACCAGCTATGTTTAGAGACTAGTTGTTGTACCGCAAGGCATTGTGCCTATTGGTACTATATAAGTCTTCAAGGAAGACATACATGGATGGCAACATACCAACGTACTAAGCTAGGCTTGTAGCGAAAAGGTATCGTTATCAACATTGTGTCGATTACAATGAAACCTTTTACCTGTTGCCATGGATAAATCCATTTGGATAATGCTTGCTGATGCTGCATGTTATATTCATGAAATATGGTAGTTGAACGTCAAAATCGATTTCCTTAAACGGAAAACTTTTTGGAGGATGTTTATAACATCCTGACGGTTTTGTCGTACCAAAACTAGCAAATAAGATTTGCAGGTTATTCGATCCATGTATGGATTGAAGTAAGCATTGGGTTCTTGGAACTATCGTTTTGATGTAATCATAATGGTGTATGATTTGATTCAAAACGAATATGATTCTTGTGTATATAAGGAGGTTAGTGGAAGCGCACTGACAATGATGTCCTAAATAATGATGATATGTCATTTCTTGGAAATGATATTCCCATATTACAATCGGTGAAAGCTTGGCTTTCATGAAAATTCTCCGTAGAATTCTTGGGAGAAACAACCTTTATTCTATGAATAAAAATCTACTGGGATAGATTTAAAGTTGTTAACACTCTCTGAGAATTCGTACATTGAAAAATGTACGTGACCTGGTGTCTCATACGCTTTGAGCATATGGAGTCACAAACAAGTCAATCCAAGTGATAGTCACTGGATTGATATTAAGAACATCTGTTAGTATCTTAGAGAACTAAGGATGATGTCTTAAACTATGGAGAAGAAGAACTTGAAGTGACTGGGATCACTGCTACAAGTTTCCTAACCGATAAAAACAACGGTACTATACAGTTTGAATAACGTAACAGTAATCTGGAAATCTTCCAAGCAAGATACTGTTACCGAATAAAAAACAAATGCAGGTTATTGCTGCGGCTGAGGCAGCTATAGAAGTCATTTGGGTCAATGATAAATCTAATTAGATTAGATATAGTTCTGTTAGCAGCTGAGCTAGGCGTCAGCACAGGCTAAAGAATTAATGGTCTCATCAACGATCCAGATATATACATCGACTATTTATTTGATTCGTTTGGATCATACATCGTGGCGATGTGATGATCGAATAAATCGCATCAGACGATAACACGCAAATCCGCTGACGAAAGCCTTTCCTCAGCAATTTGAGCGAACCGTACATAGTTCGGGTGTATGACACTCGAGTGACTGGCTATAGGCCAAGTGGGAGATTGTTGGACAATTATGACCCATAGCGTCACTATTTGTACAGATCATGGTGTTGTTGTACAAATTAACTATGTGACAAAGGAAATTGCTTTTTTATCATTGTGATTAGATCACCAAAGATGTATAAATGATAGAAGATCCATATGATTAGTTCCTGGATTGAGATGATATGAGACAATATCAATCCACGAAGGTTTAATCATTAAATATCCCTAGTCGTAGTATTATCGAGATTGGACATCGATAATGCGGAATAGACTAGTATTACACTGTGCGCGTTGTGTGAGGGCATAAGGCATAGTTCTCATATATTTGGGTATTGGATACTCATGCAAGTGTAATAGGAGGTTGTGTTTTACCGATGGTACGAAAAACAGCTTCGCTCTGGATAGACCCATCGGAATTCCATTGGTAGTATGACTACGTCTCTATGGAAGTCCGAAATCAGGGTAGGTGTATTTGGTCTTAACCTGAGACTTGCACCGCTAATACTTGCGACAATCAATATGCTTTGGTTTTGGTCGTCCAGGGCTTTAAGCGATTCTGAGTACGCCTCTGCTGGGTATATTGAGAATCGTAGTGTATTGGGTGTGATATCAAGACGTAAGTATCATTCCAGTTATAGTGGAGATGATGTCACGTAGGATACGGAACTAGTACTCTTAAGTACTGCAGTCATCGGGATGATATGACTAGGTCATGTTCATCCGATTATAGAGACTAGTTACCAGACATCTGACATATGCTTCGTACGGGGCAGACAAAATTCCAGCCCCAGGCCTAGCACATGACATCCGATACTGGATCGCCATACACGATACTATGTATACTACGCCTGATATAGATTATATATTCTAGTAAGAATATTTCTGGAGAATTGGGTAGGCACGGTGTTTTGCTAGAAGCCAACCATGTCTTGTAAATCGGTAAGCACGTGGTACGAGGTACGCACATATTAGGATATTCCGATGACCGTATTTACTGCCAACATATCCAGGGATCTCTTGGGTCGCTTCCCAAACATTCACCGATGACAGTTGACTTAAACTAGAATTAATCTGGGATTAATTTAGAGAGAGAAAATTAATCTGGGATTAATTGAGGCATTATTTAATCTGGGATTAAATGTGTTCGGAAAAGAGAGAATGCGATTAATTTGGAATTAATCGGTAAAATAAATTTAATAGTTAAAGTTGATTTTTCTATTTAATTTATTCGTATGGGCTAAAATTAATATATCAGATATATTAATATGAATTGGCCATGCGGGTTGACTACGCGTACGATGTCGGCACAATCAAATGATGACACGTGGCACGCGGTGAGAGTGGTTCAATGAGAGCTTGACACATGGCAGAATGTGATTTGCCAATAATTCGGTCCAATGAGAAGGTGACACGTGTCAACGGGAGTGTCGACACCATAGGTTTTTGACACGTGGCACACGGTGCATTTTAGCTGATATTATGAGATGATGACACGTGGTACGGCGCACGTTAGCGAAGATGATGATTGTCGACATCTTAGGATGATGACACGTGGCAGGCACATTTTAGCGGATCGGCTGTGATGTTGACACGTGGCACGGCGCACGTTTGCAAAGTCAACTTTTCAGATTCTGACACGTAGACCCGGCGCACATTAGCAAGGACTCGGAACACGTTAGACGTCGCGACGCCAAAGGTTTTGGAGTCGCGATGCCGACAAATTACCATTTTGCTCTTTTTGCCAATTTTCACTGTTTTGCTCCAAATCACCTCAAGAATGTCCTGAAACTTTATTTATCTACAAAATAACACAAAACACATCAAAATATTCACAAAACTTTAGAAATTATACAAAATATTAGGTTAAATGAGTGGGAATAGTGATAGATTTACCACTCATCAATGGAGAAAATGGAAGAAACTTTGTGAAGTGAGAGAAAGAATGCTCAAAATGAGAGAGAATTGACCCAAAATTTCATGAAATCCAATGATGGAGCAAAAGAAGAGGTTGTTCGAACCTGCCAATATTCGGTTTCTCCGAAAAGCTCATTCAGAAGGACATTGTTAAGAATTGTTCAGATATATAAGGAAATATTTTAATACAGTCTCTCTTAGAATGACTCCAAAGAGTTAACAAGAAGTCTCAGGATAAAGGCAAGAAAAAGAAAAATGAGGCACATGTCACTGAAGATGAGCAGCTGACTGATGAGATATCAGAGATGAACCTCTCAGCAGTGGTAACTGAAGCCAACTTGGTTGGGAATCCGAGAGAATGGTGGGTAGACACTGGGGCTACTCGCCATATCTGTGCTGATAGCAAGATATTTTCCTCATATCAGAGGTCGATGGTGGCGATCATCTGACAATAGGAAACTCGTCTACCTCTAGAGTGGTTGGACAAGGCACAATGGTTCTGAAGATGACATCCGGAAAGGAGCTTACATTGAGGAATGTTTTGCATGTTCCTGATATTCGGAAGAACTTGGTCTCCGGCTCTCTCGTTAGCAAGAATGTTTTTAAGCTTGTATTTGTTTCTGAAAAGTTTATATTGACCACAAATGATGTTTATGTAGGAAAATGATCCCTCAGTGCGGGCCTTTTCAAGTTCAATGTAATGACTGTCAATCGACACAGTGCTAATAATAAAGCTACAACTTCCACTTATATTATTGAGTCACAAAGTGTATGGCAGGGAGGTTAGGACATGTTAATTATGATACAATGCGTAAAATAATTAACATGGACCTTATACCTAAATTTGCAATTGATAACCAACATAAATATGAGGCATGTGTTGAAGCAAAAATGCATAGACCATCATTTCATTCCATAGAACGAAGTTATAAACCCTTGGAACTAGTACACTTTGACGTGTGTGATATGAATATTGTGCAAACAAGAGGCAATAAAAAGTACTTTGTCACTTTTATCGATGATAACACAAGATTTTGTTATGTGTATTTACTGAGGAGCAAAGTGTTGGGTTTCTATTAAGTCCCAAGGATCAAATCAAGCAGAGACACATGTGAATACAACATGATGAAATATGGCGGAATCATACTTACATTGATCGGATTTTACGACGGGATGAACACAAAAATCTTCAAGCTTTTCCTCCTTGGAAGCTCACGACAATCACCTCCTTTTGTGCTCCATTTTCAGTCCAAGCTCCAAGCTTTCGAATGGTGATTCCAAGCTCACAAGTTGGTTTCCCTATCACCTTCGCAAGACCCCGGATGTGTGCTAGCACTCGGTAATTTTTGCCATAAAAATCACATAAGCTTCTCATTGTATTCTCGGTCAAATGCAGAAAATGAAGAAGAAAACAGCCCCTTGGGCGTGAGAGGGAAGATGAGAGAAGAGAGAAAACATGTTAAGTGTGTTGGTTAATTGATTTCCAAAATTAATTAAAACATATACCCATTTATCACTTTCAAAAAATCAAGGCATTAAAGCCAACAAACTACTACCATCAATCACTCATGACAAGTTGTCAAATCACTCAAAGTGACTAGACATCACATCAATCGATTGACTAGTGATTTGATGTTTGATGTGACTTGCGGGCCGCACTTAAATTCGTAATGCGAGTGCACCCGCAAACACCCCGGGCTCGGGTTCGCTAATTCCAAATTAACGAATTTTTCGTTGCGACGTAATTAAATATTTATGCCTAGCAAAATCACTATTACATCGCTAACGAATTAATTCTAAATTAACTCGTTTGCCCGAATTAAAATCTAATTTTAATTCCGCATCGAAATCCAATTTCGTATAATATATCGAATATATTATTTTATCGATTAATTCCAAATTAATCGTTCTCTCTCTTTTAAATAATATTTTATCCTAGATAAAATATCTTCTTAATTAATCCCAGATTAATTTTCTCTCTCTTATAATTAATCCCAGATTAATAAAGTGCGAGTCATACGTCATCGGTGAATCTTCGGGAAGCGACCCATGAGATCCCCGGATATGTTGGCAGTAAATCCGGTCGTCGGACTATCTGAACACGTACGTACCTAGTACTACGTTTTTACCGATTTACAAGACATGGTTGGCTTCTAGCAAAGTACCGTGCCTACCCAATTCTCCATAAATATTCTTACTGGAATATGTGATCTTTATTAGGCATAGTATACGTAGTATTGCATATTTCGATCCAGCATCGGATGTCACGTGCAAGGCCTGAGGCTGGAATCGTGTCTACCCGTACGAAGCACATATCGGATCTCTGGTAACTAGTCTCTATACTCGGATAAACATGACCTAGTCATAATATCCCGATAGCTGCAGCATATAAGAGAACCAGTTCCGTATCCTACGTGATCATCATCTCCACTATGACTACAGTGATACTTCTGTCTCGACATCACACCCAATACACTACGATTCTCAATATACCCAGAAGAGGCGTACACAGAACCTGTTAAAGCCCTGGATGACCAAAACCAAAGCATATTGATTGTCGCAAGTATTAGTGGTGCAAGTCTCAGGTTAAGACCAAATACACCTACCATGATTCGGACTTCCATAGACACATAGTCATACTACCTATGGAATTCTGAGGGGTCTATCCAGAGCGAAGCTGTTTCCGTACCATCGGTAAACACAACCTCCTATTACACTTGCATGAGTACCCTGTTGGTTATTATCTAGGTCCCAAGATCAAACAAGACATGAAAACAATGTGTGAACACATCAACGGAGGTAGCGGAATACTCACATCGATCGGTTGAGTCGATTTGGAGACGAATGAAGCCCAAAATGCTCACTGCTTCATGCGTGAACTGCAGCAGTCCACTACCCACTGTCTTCTATTTTTGAGCTGCGAAACGGAGCTCCAAGCCTCGTCCGACGGATCCCGGCTCATGGGCGAACCTCCCTACCACCTTCGCAAGACTCGTAAGTGTGCTAGCACTTGATTTCTCACCATGAAAAACCACTCTTGCTCCCCTATTTGTCACGCCAAACTGGTTCAAACCAGTGAAGAACTCACTGTTTTGGCGTGAGGAGAAGAGAGAAATTGAGAGAGATGAAAAGCTTTTCCAAAAAGCTTTATATATTTCCAAGAAAAAATAATAAAACCAATTACTTAATTGATTTAAATAAACCAAAAGTAAATGATTTTCCTCCAAACACTATTACACCAACTTACATCAAACTATTCACATGTCACTTTAATAAAGTGATGTGATGGAAGTCAATCCATCAATCCATCAATCAATCAATCAATCAATCAATCAATCAATCACTCAAGTGACTTTTGATTTGATGCTTGATGTGACGATTGATTTGACGCTTGATGCGACTTGCGATGCCTCACTTGAATTCGAAATACGAATGCGCTCGCAATCACACTCGGGCTCGGGTTCACTAATTCCAATTAAACGATTTTTCCGTCGCGTCGTAATTAAATGATTACGCCTAGCGAATTCACTATTCACGTCGCTAACGAATTA
>SKCR01047077.1:0-31218 GCA_019454045.1 Zanthoxylum bungeanum
TGTATTACATCAAATATCATACATATAAGCATACTCAAATCATCTAATGAACTTGTGCATGCAAAATATCAAACTAGTAAAATGACCTACACATTCGGCCAAGGCATCAATTTTGGGGAAAAATTATCCAATGCATTTTTCTCAAAATTGATCATGTATTTATCAAATATTATAATATAAGCATACTCAAATCATCCAATGAACTTGTGCATGCAAAAATTCAACTTAGGAAGTACCTCACATTCGGCCAGAGCAACATTTTGGGGAAAAATCATCCAATGCATTTTTCTCAAAATTGATTATGTATTATATCATATATCATACATATAATCATGCTTAAGTCATCAAATAAACTTGTGCATGAAAAAATTCAAACCAATGGAAGCACCTCCATATTCGGCCAAGACAACCACTTTGGGGAAAAATCATCCAATGCATTTTTCTTAAAATTGATCATGTAATATATCATATAACATACATATAAGCATACTTTAGCATCCAATTTAACAAGAACATGCTTCAATCAATTTTCCCCAAATTAACCCTAATGTATTTCATGCTTAAACATGGCTCAATGATACCATTGTTGGATTCTATAATTAGTCCCAAAGAAAGATTAAGCCATAGAAATACAAATAACATACATGCAAAGCTAGAAATATGGCGGAATCATACTCATTAAGCTTTGTGACGAAAATGGTGAAGACAATCCTTGAGTCTTCAAGATGGAAGTTTCGGCCAGGCAAGAAGATGGAGAGAAGCTGCGAATCTTCAAGTGTTCCAAGCTCCAAGGTTGTTTCCCTATCACCTCTTTTGATCCTTGCTTGTGCTAGCAAAAATGGAGAATGAAAAACAATTTTTCTGCCATGGATGAAGCTCACGGCTTGCGTGAAGAAGAAGGAGAGGAGAGAGTGTTATATCTTTTAATTTTTGTTCTCTCTATTTGTTTCAAAAACGTGAGAGTGTAAAATGAAAAGCAATGATGTATCAAATACAAAAAATGAATTTTTAATTAAAAACCCTTCAAAAACCGTGAAAGGTTTTCCCTCCAAAGGAAAATTCATGATTTGCCATCATTACCTCACATTGAGAATAGAGACAATGTATCATCCCTTAAAGGTGACTAGATACATCCATCATCTATTCGTGTCAAGTAATGAGATATCGCGATGTGATTTGCGGATTCAACCCGTTTCAAAATACGAATGTGTCTGCAAACACTTTCGGGCCCAAATTCGCTAATTCCGAATTAACTAATTTCCGTCGCGACGAGAATTAAATAATTACGCCTAGCGGAATTATTATTCAGATCGCTAACGAATTAATTCCAAATTAATTCGTTTGCCCGAATTAAAATCCGATTTTAATTCCGCGTCGAAATCTAATTTCGTTTAATAATATATCCAATATATTATTTTATCGATTAATTCCAAATTAATCGATCTCTCTCTCTCTCCTAATAAGGCATTTTATCCAAGATAAAGTTTCTCAGTAATTAATCCAAGATTAATAAAGTTCGAATCAAACATCATAGGTGAATCTTCAGGAAGCGACCCAAGAGATCTCCGGATATGTTGGCAGTAAATACGGTCGTTGGATAATCCAAACACGTACGTACCTCGTACTACGTTTTTACCGATTTACAAGACAAGGTTGGCTTCTAGCAAAGCGCCATGCCTACCCAATTCTCCAGAAATATTCTTACTGGAATATTAGATCTATATCAAGCGTAGTATACCGTAGTATCGCGTACATCGATCCAGTATCGGACGATCACATGTTAGGCCTGGGGCTGGAAATGTGTCTTCCCCGTACGAAACATATATCGGATATCAAACAACTAGTCTCTTTAAATCGGACAATCCTGACCTGGTCATATTGTCCCGGCGGTTGCAACCTTTTATAGAGTACTAGTTCTGTATCCTGCGTGATCATCATCTCCATATGTCTAAAGTGATACTTCCATCTTGACATCACATCCAGTACACTACGATTCTCGATAAACCCAGAAGAGACGTACACAGAACCGGTTAAAGCCCCGAACAACCAAAGCCAAAGTTTACTGATTGTCGCAAGTACTAGCGATGCAAGTCTCAGGTTAAGACCATATAAACCTACCCTGATGCGGCCTCCCATAGACACGCAGACATACTACCAATGGGATTCCACGGGGTCTATCCAGAGCGAAGCTTTTTTCGGTACCATCGGTAAAACACAACCTCCTATCGCACTTGCATAAGTATCCAATACTTAAATATATGAGAACTATGCCGTTGTGCCATCACAACTCGCACAAGTGCAATACTAGTCTATTCCGCATTATCGATGTCCGATCTCGATAATACTCCGACTAGGGATATTTAATGATTAAACCTTTTATATTGATACTGTCTCATATCATCTCAATACGGAACTAATCATATGGACTTTTGCCATCAATATATCAAAGTAAATAATTTACAAAACGGCAAAAGGGCAATTTCATTATCACATAGTTGATTTTGTACAATAATACAATATCATTTACAAAACAGTGACGCTATGGGTCATAATGTCTAACAAAAACTCCAACAATGGTATCTTGAGCAAGGTTGAGCATGAAATTGATTTAGGGCTTAAAATTTGGGTAAAATTGTGTTTGAGCATGTTTTTTAAATTTGGATGAACGAATATGTTTAAATGTTTTTTAATTAAGGATTGATTAGATCAATTTGAAGAAATTATGATTGGATCATTTTTTCCCCAAATTTTTGTGTTGGCCGGTGTTGGCCGAATGGTTGGAAGCCCTAATTGTCTTGGAATTTTGATTTTTTGATCATTGGATGTGTTGGAAATCATTTGAGGATATTGATTTAATGTTGAATTGAATTTAATTGGATTGAATTTGATTTGGGCATAAAATTCCCCATTGGCCGAGACTTTGTATAGCATGTATTTGGTTTGATTTTAATTAAATTGTGTTGGACATGATTTAATATTAATGAGCATGATAATTGTACAAATTTGGTGTTTTGGAAATATGATTTGGATGATTAATTGTGTTATACACTTTAGGATTAATTAGATTATGAAATTGGACTTTTATGATTTAATTAATTGGGCCTTAAATTGAATTGTGCTTGTTATGTTGTTATTGGGCTAATTGTGCTTGGTTGTACCAAGTTAGGTTTAGGCCAAATGGATTGGATCCAATTGGGCCCAAAATCGCTTCCTTAAAGCCCAAATACGACTAATGGACCTTTAAAATTTAATTGGGCCTAATGGACCTAAATTTATTTCTAGGCTTATGGGGTAACTCCCGGATTGGACTTTGGTTATTCGGTTCGACCCGAGTTGACCAAAAGTCCACGCCTTAAGAAATTAATTAAAAGCCTATTGGACTTTAATTAAATTGACGTTGGACGTTAATTGGGCTTTGAGACCCGTAACGATTAAATTTGGAATTTAAGTCGTATAGGTTCGTTAATAAAGTGTAGTATTTAATTTGGAATTAAATAGCGAATTAGTATTAAATACAAATTGAATTGGATTTAATTATGTAGTTTAATTTAATTCAAGTATTCGTACTTTGAGTACTTATTCGTAAAACGAGTTTGACTCGCGTAAAATCAAATCGTTGTTTGAACATTGGATGATCACTAATTATTAGATTAATTAATTTGATTAGATTGATTGATAACATGCTTGTGTGAATACATGGTTGCGATGCATGAATAATGTATATCGGTGGGACAATTTTAGAAATTGTTGTAATAAATTTGATTTATTAATTGGACCTGCGTGTCCAGCCTTATTACCTCCTTATTTTTTGTATTCTCTTCTCACATATTCCCCTCAATGTAAATGAGGTTTCTTTAGAAGTGTAGTGTAATGGTAGTAGAAGTAATACATGTGCTAGGGGAGAGAGAGAGAATGGAGAGATTTGATCTAGGATCAATGTGTAAAATATCCATCAGCATATCATTATTATTTTATTTATACGCGCTTTATTATGTGTTTAGAATGCATGTTTAAGGGTGTATGATGATTAGACCTTAACAAAGATAATAAATTGGTTGCCAAATTGCACTCGAAAAACCCTCGCAAAATATTAAGAGTCTTTCCTTCCATTGAGTGATTCTCACTGAAGATCCGAGACTGGCATTGGCTTGTTGGCCAAAGTCAAGGCCTTTGTCCATCGAGGATGTGTTTGAATCACGAAGGTTTTGTTCCATATCGGTGTCTTGTCCAAGTTGTGGTTTGTTGGCCAAAGTCAAGACCAATTCTTGTCCATCGACATTGATTACGAAGCTTTCCATAGTCAATGGGTCGCGCTTAACTGGGATCACTAAGTTTGTTGTGCCAAAGCCAAGGCTTAGTTGATTCAAAGGAAAACAGTTAGGCAATACATTGGATGTATTGGCATATATAAGATATATGTTTCAGACTTGGATGTCCCCCTACTGGATCTAGGAATTGGATTGGATCCAATCGATCTTAGAGATCTACCTAGCTAATTATCATACAATTTGTTGGCCAAAGTCAAGATTGTGTGATATTTAACGGGATCCTAGCCCGCTAGGAAACACGGTTTCCCGAGTACTCGATAGAGGGTTAGAGGCTCGCCGAAAAATAGTGGGAGGCAAGAATTGAATTTGCAATATTCGTTTAATCATTTGCCATACGCGCTCAAACAAATATCATTCGTCATATAAATTAAATGTTAGTTGGACTAATATTTAAATTGTTATTTTAATAAATAGTTGGACTATATTGAAACAATTCATTTATAGTTGATTTTATAATTGGATTATAGTAATCAATATAATTGATTTTAATCTATTAAATTATAGTTGATTAAATAATTGGACTATTGTAATCATTATAATAAATCGTACCTAAATCGTTGATTAAGTAGTTGGACTATTAGAATCAAGATGTAATTGAAAGATTGACATTTAAAACATAATCATAGGGAAAATGTATTTAAATGGTTTAATTTTCAAATTGGGAATAATTTCAGGATGGTCCTGGAAATAATAAGTTACTTTATTTGATAAAATAACATATTATGCCTAAGCCCGGAGTTAAGTAAATAGTAGAGCATAATCTTTGGAAGATTTATGTAATGATAACTTTAGTGCTTAATCCATTAAGCTTGTCACAGTAGACTCCTTAATTTCTTAATCAGAACTAAGGATTAGATCCTTAAAGTATGATAATGAAATTGAAGGATCTTCAAAGATCTTAGAAGTACTAAAAATTGCAATACTTAACTCTTGGAGAGTTAATGACTATTCTCAAGGAGACAAAGTCAAAGTTTACAATAAGGCAAGTAGCGCAAGGCGCACCTTGCTTCGATATTCTAGAAACCCGAGGCTTGGCCAAAGGCTTCTGGAATATGAAAAGGGCAAAGGCAAAATCATTATAATCTTCTGGGAAGATAAATGACATATCCTAAAATATCTGCCTAAATTGTGGCAAACGGGATCGCGGAAGCGTGACTGCCTTTTGGACAAGGCAGACATGAGGGAATTGAAGACGAGCAAGGCTCTGAATTCAAATATGTTTGTCAACATTATGTTCAGTACTAGTATTAAAATTAGATTTTAAATACTTAGTGTGGTACATAAATATATGTATTGATGTTCAGAATCTGCTATGAGCAGGATACTGACCTCAATTGAGATTTAATCTACGGATTGGAAACGGGATGAAAATCGCTGTTTCAACCATAGATACCTAATTTAGGAACTATCCTTCGGGTGTGTTCCTAAATTTGGAAACTGTTATATGTAACTAGTTTGACTAGATACATTATCTCTATATCAGTGTTTGACCCGCTGCGGGTGAACCTTTATATTCTGGAACACTAAAGTGTTTCATTATATAAAGATGATATTGAGATAAACACATTAGATGTGAATAACATCATTTATATTTTGAATATAAATAAATCTCGAACGTATAACATGACAAACATGTTGAGTTTCAATCAAGTCCCAAGGATCATAAATCATGCAAAAACGAGTTGAATACATATCATATGAGGTGCGAAAAAGACTCACAATGATCGGTTGGATGCGGCGAATATGAACCACGAACGCACTTCATGTTTCTGCCTCCCTCCAAGCTCGGTAATGGCAGTGAACTGCAGCTCCATTTTCGGCTTTGGGTGGTCCTCCATTGATGCTCTCCAAGCTCCAAGCTTCACAAGGTGATTCCTTGCTCACGAAATCACTTCCCTAACACATTTGTATGGACTCATTGAGTGCTAGCTCTCTTGTATTTTGCCACAAAATACTCACTGGTTTCTCTCCTCTGTGTCACGTAATGAGCAGCAGAAAAATGGGAGAGAAGAGGCGTAGGAGAGAAGAAGGTTTTTGGCTCCAAAAACCTAAAACCGTGAAGAGTGAGAGTGAAATAAAAATTGTAATAGATTTATATTTTCCAAAAATAATAAATCATTTACCACTTTTTAATTTCTAAAAGACAAACATTAAATGCTTTCTTTCATCTCTCATCAACTCACATCAATCAATCAAATGTCACATCACTCAAAGTGACATGTGAATTGACGCTTGATGTAACTTGCGATTTGACGCTTGATTTGACTTGCGTGCCGCACTTGAATTCGAAATGCGAATGCGCTCGCAAACAATCCCGGGCTCGGGTTCGCTAATTCCAAATTAACGAATTTTCCGTTGCGTCGTAATTAAATGATCACGCCTAGCGAATTCACTATTCACATCGCTAACGAATTAATTCTAAATTAATTCGTTCGCCCAATTAAAATCTAATTTCAATTCCGCGTCGAAATCTAATTTCGTTATAATATGTCGAATATATTAATTTATCCGATTAATTCCAAATTAATCGTTCTCTCTCTTTAACGATATTTTATCCGAGATAAAATATCTCCGTAATTAATCCCAGATTAATTTTCTCTCTCATCGAATTAATCCCAGATTAATTAAAGTGCGAGTCATACGTCATCGGTGAATCTTCAGGAACCGACCCATGAGATCTCCGGATATGTTGGCAGTAAATACGGTCGTCGGACTATCCGAACACGTAAGTACCTCGTACTAAGTTTATACCGATTTACAAGACAAGGTTGGCTTCTAGCAAAGCGCCATGCCTACCCAATTCTCCAGAATATTCTTACAGGAATATATATAGATCTATATCAAGCGTAGTATACCGTAGTATTGTGCATATCGGCCCAGTATCGGATAGTCACGTGCTAGGGCTGGGGCTGGATAAGTGTATGCCCCGTCCGAAGCACATGTCAGATGTCTGGTAACTAGTCTCTATAATCGGATATGTATGACCTAGTCATAATATCCCGACGGTGTTGCAACACTTAAGAGCACTAATACCGTATCCTGCGTGACATCATCTCCACTATGACTGAAGTGATACTTCCGTCTTGACATCACAACCCAATACACTACGACTCTCTGATAAACCCAGAAGTGGTGTACGCAGAACCGGTTAAAGCCCTGTACCACCAAGACCAAAGTCTATCGATTATCGTAAGTATTAGCGATGTAAGTCTCAGGTTAAGACTATACAACCTACCCTTGATTTCGGCCTCCCATAGACACATAGTCATAATACCAATGGGATCCGAAGGGTCTCTCAGAGCGAAGCTGTTTCCCGTACCATCGGTGTGAAACACAACCTCCTATCGCACTTGCATAAGTATCCAATACTTATATATATGAGAACTATGTCGTTGTGCCCTCACAACGCACACATGTGCAATACTAGCCTATCCGCATTATCGATGTCCAGTCTCGATAATACTCCGGCTAGGGGTATTTAATGATTAATCCTTCGGGGACTGATACTGTCTCATATCATTCTCAGTCCAGGAACTAATCATAGGGACCTCTCTTTCATTTATATATCTATGGTGATCTAATCACAAAATGATGAGAGTGCAATTTCCTTGTTACATAGTTAATTTGTAAAACAACACCATGATCTGTACAATAGTGAAGCTATGAGTCATATTATCCAACAATCTCCCAATTGGCACATAGCCAGTCACTCAAGTGTCCCACACCCGAACTATGAACAGTTCGCTCAAATTGCTGAGGAAAGGTTTTCGTCAGCGGATTTGTTTAATATCGTCTGATGCGATCTACACGATCATCAACATCGCACGATGTATGATCCGAACGAATCAGATGATATAGAAGTATATATCTGGATCGTCGATGAGACCTTTAATTCCTTAGCATGTGCTGACGGCCTAGCTCAGTTGCTAACAGAACTATATCTAATCTAATTAGATTTATTTTCGATCCAAATGGCTTCTATTGCATGCCTTAGCTTGCAGCAATAATCCGCATTTTGTGTTGTTTATTGGCAACAGTTATCTTGCTCGAATATTTCTAGCTTAACTGTCCCGTTATTCAAAACTTTATAGTACCGCAGTATTTACCGGTTTGGAAACTTGCAGCAGTGATCCTAGTCACTTCAAGTTCTCCTACTCCATAATTTAAGACAGCATCTTTAGTTCTCTAAGATACTAATAGATGTCTTACTTAACTCAATCCAAATGACTATCACTTGGATTGTCCTGATTGTGACTCCATATGCTCAAAGCGTGTATGAGACACCCATATCAAGTACATTTTAAATGTACAATTTCCACGAGTGTGTAACAACTCCAAATCTATCCAGTAGATCTTTATTCCTTGAATAAAGGTTGTTACTCCCCCGAATTCTACGACGAGAAATCTTATGAAGCCAGCTTTCACCGATTGCTTTATGGGAATTTCATTATCAGTGCTCTCCCACTAACCTCCTTATATACACAAGAATTATTCGTTTTGAGTCAAATCATAAACCATTATGATTATTTCAAAACGTCAGTTCCAAGAACCTATGTGTTGTTTCAATCCAAACATGGATCGAATAACCCGCAAAACTTGTTGTCGGTTATACAAAATCGTCAGGATGTTGTAAGCATCCTCCAAAAGGTTTTCCTTTTCAGGAAAGCGATTTTGATCTGCAACTGACACATTTCATAAATGAAATATGTAGTTATCAACAAGCATCTTCAAAATGGATTTACCACGGCAACAGGTAAAAGGTTGAACCGTTATTAACACAATGTTGATAACGATACCTTTCCGTCAAAGCCCAGCTTTGTACGTTGGTATGTTTCCTTCCATGTATGTCTTCCTTGAAGACGTTGAATGTACCAATTAGCACAATGCCTTGTGGTACAACAACTAGTATTCAATAGCTGTTATACATGGAATCCATTTCGGATTCATGGCACTTTGCCATAATAGGGAGTCGATACCTCGTATCACTTCCTCAAAACATAGTCGGTGGATATACCTTCATAAGATTGACATCTTTATGAGGTTAGATCAGAAACCCATACCCTAGGTCGTTTTCTGACTCTATCCGATCTACTCAGTTCTTGTGTATTCCAAGATTAATGGTACAGATCATCATTGATGAACTATTTGTGTTCCATACGGACTTTGTGCCTTGAACAGTATTACTCCGATTTCATCGAGTATCACTATCCTCCCACTGACCACTGCATATCGGTATTCCTCTCAGGAAAAACCGCTTGGTGAGAGCAACAATCACATTGTTCTCATGTGAGATTACAAGTACTATACTTAAGGTTTCCTTAGGATAACCTATATAGGCACTGTTCCAATTTGGTCTTTCAGTTTGGTATCATCCAAACGTTATGCCTAGCATACCCAAATTACTAGAAATGAGAAACCCCGTTTCTTTCCTGTTCATTTCCTAATATGTAATCTGTCAAACAGATTATTATGGAACCTTATTCTAAATAAGTTCTTGCACTGTTAAAACTTATCCTTGAAGGAAATGGTAGCTCAGAGCGACTCATGATTAGCCTTATCATGTCTAACATGATTCGGTTAATCCGTTCGGACACACCGTCACTTTGACGTGTTCCGGGAGGAGTCCTCATTTGAAAGAATACTATACTCTTTCAAGTATATAAGAAACTTATTGCTTAAGTATTTTCCATTACGGTCTTACCGTGACGGTATAATACTATTGCCGATCTTTTGTCTATTTCGTGTCGAAACTCTAAAAGTTTACGATCTGTGTTCTTCAAAAGAAACACAAACCATAACGTGATGCCACATCCGTTAAGGTCACGAAATATTCATGTTCACATCTAGCCTAGCTAGATATGGGCCACTAACTTCACTTCACCATGAATAGGGCTAACAGATCGGTGGCACTTTTACTATTACCAAGTAAATAGTATTTTAGGTACTTTACCTAATAAACTAGATTCGCAGACCTTATTTGAATAGTCAAATCAGTCCTAGTACCCACTCTTCAAAGTGTGGATATACGAGTCTCGTTAAATTGTGTCCTAGACAACAATGCCACAAATAAGTCTCTATTGATCAAATCAATTTGAGCTATTTATTTGTCATTTTATATGTTTGAGATTTTATTTATATTCAAAATATAAATTATGTTTTTACATCTAATGTATTTATCTCAATATCATCTTTATATAATAAAACACTTAGTGTTCTATAATATAAAGTTTATCCGCAACGGATTAAACCTGATATATAGATAATGTCTCTAGTCAAACTAGTTACATTATAACAGTTCCTAATTTAAGTACACACCCAAATGGTAGTTCCTAAACTTAGGTATCTACGGTCGAAACAGCGACTTTCGTCCCGTTTCCGATTCGCAGAGAAATCTCGGCTTGAAGTCAGTATCCAGCTCATAGCGGATTCTGAACATCAATACATATATTTTATGTACCACACTAAGTATTTAAAATCCAATTTCAATACTAGTAGTGAACATAACTTTGACAAATATTTTTAAAGTTAGAGCCTCGCCCTTTCTTTAATTCCTTCGTGTCTGCCATATCCAAATGGTAGTCACTTTGGTATATGTCAATTATCTTTTCAATATTTTAGGAACTTAGGCCAAGCCTTGGGTTTTTAGAATATCGAAACGATGTGCACCTCGTGCTACATGCCCAATTGCAAACTTTGAGTTTATCTCCTCTAGAATAGTCAATTAATTCTCCAAGAATTATAAATTGCAATTTTAATACTTCTTAAATCTAAAATTAGATTTATGACAAGTATATTAAATTAAGCATTAAAGTCATCATCACATAAATCTTCCAAAGATTTTATGCTCTACTTATTTTGCTTAATTTTGGGCTTAAGGTATAATAAGTTATTTTATCAAATAAAGTAACCTATTATTATTCCCAATTTAAAATTAAAGTCGTTTAAATACATTTTCACCCAGGATTATGTCTTAAAACATTAATCTTTCATTTATATCTTGATTCTAATAGTCCAACTATTTAATCAACGATTTGTGGTACTATTTATTATAATGATTATAATATTCCAACTATATAATCAAATATAATCTAAATTAATTAACCTCAATTACATTGATTACTATAATCCAATTATAAAATCAACTGTAAACTGAAATTAATTAATTCAAATATATTGATTAATATAATCCAATTATATATAATCAAATATAATACAGTCCAATTGTTTATTAAAACAACAATTTAAATATTAGTCCAACTAACATTTAATATTACGACGAAATAATTTAAATGAGCGCGTATGGCGAGTAATTGAACGAGTATTGCAAATTCAATTCTTGCCTCCCACTATTTTTCGTCGAGCCTCTAACCCTCTGTCGAGTACTCGGGAACCGTGTTTCCTAGTGGGCTAGGATCCCGTTAAATATCACACAATCTTGACTTTGGCCAACAAATTGTATGATAATTAACTAGGTAGATCTCTAAGATCAATTGGATCCAATCCAATTCCTAGATCCAGTAGGTGGACATCCAAGTCCCAAACATATATCTTATATATGCCTATACATCGAATATATACCCTAACCTTTTTCCTCTGAATCAACTAGGCCTTGGCTTTGGCACAACAAACCTAGTGATCCCAGTCAAGCGCGGACCCATTGAAATGGAAGCTTCGTAATCAATGTCGTTGGACAAGAAGTGGTCTTGACTTTGGCCAACAAACCACAACTTGGACAAGACACCAATATGGAACAAAGCCTCGTGATTCAAACACATCTTCGACGGACAAGGGCTTGACTTTGGCCAACAACCCATGCCAATCTAGGATCTTGAGTAAGAATCACTCAATGGAAGGAAAAACACATGATATTTTATGAGGGTTTTTCGCGTGCAAATTGGCAACCAATTTATTATCTTTGTTAAGGTCTCATCATCATACACCCTTAAACATGCATTCTAAACACATAATAAAGCGCATATGATAAAATAATAATGATATGCGGATGGATATTTTACACATTGATCCTAGATCAAATCTCTCACTTTCTCTCTCCCGCTAGCACAAATATTTCTTCTACCCATTACACTACACTTCTAAAGAAACCTCATTTACATTGAGGGGAATAGGTGAGAAGAGAATACAAAGAGAATGAAGAAGTGATAAGGCTGGACACACAGGTCCAATTTAATAAATCGAATTTATTACAACAATTTCCAAATCGCCCCACCCGACTAATAATCCATCTGATATACATTATCAAACATCACACCATGTTTCATACAAGCATGTTATCAATCAATCTAATCAAATTAATTAATCTGATAATTAGTGATCATTCAATGTTCAACAACGATTTGATTTTGTTCGAGTCAAACTCGTATTGCGAACACGTACTCAAGTACGATTTCTCAAATAAAATTAAATTACATGATTAAATCCAATTAATAAGTATTTAATTCTAATTCATTATTTAATTCCAAATTAAATATTACACTTTATAAAATAAACCTTTACGACTTAAATTCCAATTTAATCGTTACGGGTCTCAAAGCCCGATTGATATCCAATATTAATTTAATTAAAGTCTAATGGGCTGTTTTAATTTCTTGAGGCGTGGACTTTTGGTCAACTCGGGTCAAACCGAATAACCAAAATCCAATCCGGGAGTTACCCCATAAGCCCATAAATTAATTTAGGCCATTAGGCCTAATTAAACGTGAAAGGTTCATTAGTCGCATTTGGGCTTTTGGAAGCGGTTTTGGGGCCTAATGGGATCCAACCAATTTTGGCCTAAACCAACTTTGTACAACAAAGTCCAATAAACCCAATAACAACTTTAAAAGCCCAAATAAGCCCAATAATTTAATTCCAAAAATTCCAAATTTTCAATTTAATTACCTAAAGTGTATAGCATTATTAATTACCCCAATCAAAGTTTCCAAAACATGAAATTTGTCCAATTAATCATGCTTAACATCAATTAATCATGTCCAACATAATTTGATCAAAATCAAACCCAATTAATACATGCTAAAGTCTCGGCCATAAGGGGAAAAAATGCCAAATCAAATCCAATCCAATTGAACCAATCAAACATAAATTCAACATCCCCAAATGATTTCTAAGTCATCCAATGAACAAAAAATCAAAAATCCAAGACATTAGGGAGCTTGCCGAATTCGGCCATCCAAAGCAATTTGGGGAAAATTGTTCCAAACTAATTTTCAACAAATTGATCCATCAATCCTCAATTAAACATACTTTAAGCATTCTAAATCATCCAATTTCATTAAACATGCTCAAAATCAAATTTACCCAAATTAAAGTTTTGGCCAACAATAAGCAAATTGGGGAAAATCAATCCAATTAATTTTTTTATTCAAATTGATTACATATAACTCTAAGTTATTCATATACAAACATTCTTAAACAACAATTTGTCAAAATCATGCTTAAATCAAAAAGCCCCAAATTTTGCTCAAGAACCTAAAAACGTTTTATGCACAAATGGCTCAAGATACCATTGTTGAGTTTCAATCAAGTCCCAAGGATCATAATCATGCAAAAATGAGTTGAATACATATCATATGAGGTGCGGAAAAGACTCACAATGATCGGTTGGATGCGGCGAAGATGAACCACGAACGCACTTCATGTTTCTGCCTCCCTCCAAGCTCGGCAATGGCAGTGAACTGCAGCTCCATTTTCGGCTTTGGGTGGTCCTCCATTGATGCTCCAAGCTCCAAGCTTCACAAGGTGATTCCTTGCTCACGAAATCACTTCCCTAACACCTTTGTATGGACTCATTGAGTGCTAGCTCTCTTGTATTTTGCCATAAAATACTCACTGGTTTCTCCTCTGTGTCACGGTAATGAGCAGCAGAAAAATGGGAGAGAAGAGGCGTAGGAGAGAAGAAGGGTTTTTGGCTCAAAAACCTAAAACCGTGAGTGTGAGAGTGAAATAAAAAAATTGTAATAGATTTATATTTTCCAAAAATAATAAATCATTTACCACTTTTTAATTTCTAAAAGACAAACATTAAATGCTTTCTTTCATCTCTCATCAACTCACATCAATCAATCAAATGTCACATCACTCAAAGTGACATGTGAATTGACGCTTGATGTAACTTGCGTTTGACGCTTGATTTGACTTGCCTGCCGCACTCGAATTCGAAATGCGAATGCGCTCGCAAACAATCCCGGGCTCGGGTTCGCTAATTCCAAATTAATGAATTTTCCGTTGCGTCGTAATTAAATGATTACGCCTAGCGATTCACTATTCACATCGCTAATGAATTAATTCTAAATTAATTCGTTCGCCCAAATTAAAATCTAATTTCAATTCTGCGTCGAAATCTAATTTCGTTATAATATATCGAATATATTAATTTATTGATTAATTCCAAATTAATCGTTCTCTCTCTTTAACGATATTTTATCCGAGATAAAATATCTCCGTAATAAATCCCAGATTAATTTTCTCTCTCATCGAATTAATCCCAGATTAATTAAAGTGCGAGTCATACGTCATCGGTGAATCTTCAGGAACCGACCCATGAGATCTCCGGATATGTTGGCAGTAAATACGGTCGTCGGACTATCCGAACACGTAAGTACCTCGTACTACGTTTATACCGATTTACAAGACAAGGTTGGCTTCTAGCAAAGTGCCATGCCTACCCAATTCTCCAGAAATATTCTTACAGGAATATATATAGATCTGTATCAAGCGTAGTATACCGTAGTATTGTGCATATCGGCCCAGTATCGGATAGTCACGTGCTAGGGCTGGGGCTGGATAAGTGTCTGCCCCGTCCGAAGCACATATCGGATGTCTGGTAACTAGTCTCTATAATCGGATATGTATGACCTAGTCATAATATCCCGATGGTTGCGCAACACTTAAGAGCACTAATACCGTATCCTGCGTGACATCATCTCCACTATGACTGAAGTGATACTTCCGTCTTGACATCACACCCAATACACTACGACTCTCTGATAAACCCAGAAGTGGTGTACGCAGAACCGGTTAAAGCCCTGTACCACCAAGACCAAAGTCTATCGATTATCGTAATTATTAGCGATGTAAGTCTCAGGTTAAGACTATACACACCTACCTTGATTTCGGCCTCCCATAGACACATAGTCATAATACCAATGGGATTCCGAAGGGTCTATCCAGAGCGAAGCTGTTTCCCGTACCATCGGTGAAACACAACCTCCTATCGCACTTGCATAAGTATCCAATAATTATATATGAGAACTATGCCGTTGTGCCCTCACAACGCACACAAGTGCAATACTAGCCTATTCCGCATTATCGATGTCCAGTCTCGATAATACTCCGGCTAGGGATATTTAATGATTAATCCTTCGGGGACTGATACTGCCTCATATCATTCTCAGTCCAGGAACTAATCATAGGGACCTCTCTTCTCATTTATATATCTATGGTGATCTAATCACAAATGATGAGAGTGCAATTTCCTTGTTACATAGTTAATTTGTACAACAACACCATGATCTGTACAAATAGTGACGCTATGGGTCATATTATCCAACAAAACAAACAGCTTAAACTGATTTGATCAGAAGAAATTAATTGTGGGATTGTTGTCTGGGACACAATCAAACAAGACTCGTATGTCCACACTTTCGAAGAGTGGGTACTAGGACTGATTTGATTTCATTTTAATAAAGTCTACGATCTAGTTTATTGGGCAATGTGCCTAAAACACCTTTACTTGGTAAAAGTGCAAATGCCACAGATCTGTTAGCCCTAGTTCATAGTGAAGCAAGTGGGCCTATGTCTAGCTAGGCTAGATGTGGATATGAATATTTCGTGACCTTACAGATGTGGCATCGCGTTATGGTTATGTGTTTATTTTGAAACAAAAATCGGAAAATTTTATAAGTTTTCTACGTGAAATAGACAAACAGATCGGCTAAGGTATTAAACTGACACGATAAGTCCGTAACGGAAAATACTTAGGTAATAAGTTTCTAATATACTTGAAAGAGTATAGTATTCTTTCAAATGAGGACTCCTCCCGGAACACGTCAGTTTGACGGTGTGTCCGAACAGAGTAACCGACTTTTGGTTGACATGATAATGTTAATAATGAGTCACTCTAAGCTACCATTTCCTTCAACAGATAAGCATTAGATAGTGCATAACTTATTTAGAATAAGGTTCCAATAAAATCTGTTTGACAGATTTCATATTAGATATGAACAGGAAAGAAACCATGTTTCTCATTCCTGAATATTTGGGTATGCTGGGCATATGTTTGGATGATACCAAACTAAAACCCAAATTGGATAAGTGCCAATTGTAGGTTATCCTAGGGATACCAAAGTATTGTACTTATACAACTCATAAGAGAACAATGTAATTGTTGCTCACCATGCGATTTTCCTCAGAGGAGTACCGATATGCAGTGGTAAGTGGGAGTATAGTGTAGACAACAGAACCTGGGCGACGCTGTTTCTAGGCTCGCGGCCTAGTTGGGAAGTACGAACATGGAGTCGCCAATCGGTGTGAACGGGATAAAGATTTAAGGCCGCACTCACCCCTCGCAAGGGAAGACCTCAAACCGTTGGGTTCGGAATGGTCCCTTACTTATGTCACTTGTGATGATATAATTTATGCAATGAATCAACCAAGTCTACTCAATAATCATGCTCAATGGTACATAGATCTAACATGTTTTCATCCAAATAACTCCACGCAATGTAACACAACGAGCATATCTAACTATTAAATCAACATGTATAAATCATTATCCAAACACATCATAAACTAATAACATGCATAAGGAACAACCTAAATATGCTTCAACAAATAAATAACAAACTAAATTAAACCATACTTTAAATAATAAATGAATAACCTAAAGACTATAACATGCTCAAATAAAAATTTGGATGAGACGAGATATGTGTATCTTAAGTGGTACGTGGCATTGTATCCCGAGTGCAGACCATACTACCGTCCATTCGGAATCGGCTATGGAATTAAAGTCTGGGTTTCCATCCGATATACCACAAAAGGGAACACATATCCCGCTCATCCAACAATCACATCATGCCTCAAACGACTCTCATGCAATTATATATCAAAAAAAATAAAAAAAATAAATAAAGAAGATAGGTAAAAATGGTGCCCTCAGGTCTAACCTCTTTTTTCGTCTCCAGAAAGCGTGTTACACGGCCGTCGGAAGGGTGAGTGATCCGTAACTCTTTTGGTTCACTAACTCAATGTCTTTCCTCGCTGTTTTGCTGTGCGGGCTGCTGTTTTCACTCCGTTTCGCTACTGTTTGGGTTGTATTTTCTGGTGCAGTTTTATGGTAAATACGGGACTGTTTTAGGCAGTTTTAGTGCAGTTTTACTGGCCAGTTTTATAAGGGCTTCGGGACAGTTTTTATTGTGTGAAGGGGCTGATTTCAGGGGCAGTAACGTGAGGGTATTTGGCACAGTTTGTTTCTTTGTTGATTGTGGGGTAGTTGCGTGAGTGAATTGGCAGGCTTGAAAGCTTGTTACGGAGGGTTAGGTGGCGTGAGGCAATGGGACTTATGGCGTTGGGGTTGGCTACGTGATTGAGGCAGATTTTTGGTGTGTGCTTGTGGCGTGGATGGGAGTTAGCAACGTGGGGGTGTAGGTGGTGTTGAAAGGGGATTTTGGTGTTAAGGTTGGCTGACTTGTGGGGTTCACTTTCGTGAGTAGGTTGGTTGAGTGGGCTATATGGGCGTGCTGTTGAAGGCCATTGGCGAGAAGCAATGTAGAGGCGTTAAGTTAATGGGCGTGAGGGCCTGGTCGGTGATTGCTTGCGTGAAGGTTGGGGTTTGATGATTAATTGCGTGGTGGCAGGGCTATGTGTCGCTGGGACGAGGGCTTTGATGGTGTGTTGATTGGAATTAAGGGCAGATGGTGTTTTTGGTCTTATGGCGTGAAGGTTTACGTGAAGGAGGGGTGAGGGCTGTTGGGCGAGATGAGAGCAAGGGTCAGTGGGCGTGGTTTGTTAAGGTGAGCAGGTGGCGTTAGGGTGATGGCGTGGAGCAGACAGGCTGGTTGCGTGGAGGGTTAAGGGTTATTATTTTTTTGTATTTTTTGTGTGAATCTGCCGGGAGCTAGGAGGTGAGAGAGAGGCTAGAGCTGCTTAGGATTTCTCCTTCTGGTTGTGGCCGAGAGAGAGAGGATCTGAGAGAGAGAGGATGGCTGATTAGGGTTTATTCTTTTGTTTGAAGTGCCGAGAGAGAGAGAGAGTGTATGAGAGGAGAGAGCTTAGGGTTGGGTTATGTTATTCTTTTATAGTGAGAGGGTAGGGGAATTTTATTTTAATTTGGTGAGTGGTTTATTTGTTTTAGGAAAAGATTTATTTAATTTTGGTATTTAATTTAATTTAATTTGTTTTAATTTGTGACATGTATTTTAAATGTTTTAATTATTTAATTTGTGAGATGTGATTTAATGGGTTTGGTGTGTTTTAAAATAGAGGTCCAACAAGCGAACCCGAAGCGAAACAAGCGAGTTAAATCCAACGAAAATACTGATTTCCAACTTTACCCTTCCAACGTCCGTTTCCCGCGGCTTTCACAACTAAAGAGGTAGTGTCTCCATACGAGACTCATCATCGGGCTTATATGCAAAAAAAATGCAGTGCCTACAAATAGTAAAACTCGATGAAAATCGGAGTAATAATGTTCAAGGTACCGAATCTTAATGGAACATAAATAGTTCATCAATGATGAAACTATTACTATTAATCTTAGAATACACAAGAACCACATTAGTCGGAGAGAGTCAGAAAACAACCTAGGGTATGGGTTTCTGATCTCACCTCATAAAGATGTATATCTTATTGAGGTAAACCAACTGACTACGTATGAGGAAGTGTTACAAGGTATCGACTCCCTATTATGGCAAAGTGCCATGAATCCGAAATGGATTCCATGTATATCAACTATGTTTTGATACTAGTTGATGTACCACAAGGCATTGTGCCTATTGGTATTGTATAAGTCTTCAAGGAAGACATACATGGATGGCAACATACCAACGTATAAAGCTAGGCTTTTAGCGGAAAGGTATCGTTATCAACATTGCGTTGATTACGATTCAACCTTTTACCTGTTGCCACGGTAAATCCATTTGGATAATGCTTACTAATGCTGCATGTTTCATTTATGAAATATGTCAGCTTAACGGGAAAATCGCTTTCCTGAAAAGGAAACCTTTTGGAGGATGTTTACAACATCATGACGATTTTGTCGTACCAAAACTAGTAAACAAGGTTTACAAGTTATTCGATCCATGTTTGGATTGAAGCAAGCATTAGGTTCTTAGAATTATCGTTTTGATGTAATCATAATGCTTTATGATTTAATTCAAAAACGAAATGATTCTTGTGTATATAAGAGGATTAGTGGAAGCGCACTGACAGTAAATGTCCTATAATAATGATAATATGTCATTTCTTGGAAATGATATTCCCATAATAACAATCAGTGAAAGCTTGGCTTTCGAGAAAACTCTCCGAGAAATCGTACATTTAAAAATATACGCGACCTGGTGTCTCATACGCTTTAAGCATATGGATTCACAAACAGGCCAATCCAAGTGATAATCACTGGATTGATGTTAAGAACATCCGTTAGTTTCTTAGAGAACTAAGGATGTTGTCTTAGTCTATGGAGAATGAGAACTTGAAGTGACTGGGATCACTGTAGCAAGTTTCCAAACCGATAAAAATGATTATAAATCGTAAACGGTACTATACAAAGTTTGAATAACGGAACAGTGAGTTGGAAATCTTCCAAGCAAGATACTGTTACCGAATAAACAACAAATGCGGGTTATTACTGCAGCTGAGGCAGCAATAAAAGCCTTCTGGGTCGACAACAAATCTAATTAGATTAGATATAATTTGTTAGCAGCTGAGCTAGCCTACAACGCAGGCTAAAGAATTAATGGTCTCATCAACGATCCAGATACGTACTTCGATATTCATCTGATACGTTCGGATCATACATCGTAGCGATATGATGATCGAATAAATCGCATCAGACGATAATCATGCAAATCCGCTGATGAAAGTCTTTTCTCAGCAGTTTGAGCCAACCGTATATAGTTCGGGTGTTAGACACTCGAGTGACTGGCTATAAGCCAAGTGGGAGATTGTTGGACAATTATGACCCATAGCGTCACTATTTGTACAGATCACGGTGTTGTTGTAAAAATTAACTATTTGACAAATGAGATTGCTCTCTTATCATTTGTGATTAGATCACCAAGATATATAAATGATAGGAGGTCCCTATGATTAGTTCCTGGATTGAGAATGATATGAGACAGTATCAGTCCACGAAGGATTAATCATTAAATATCCCTAGTCAGAGCATTGTCGAGATTGGACATCGATAAATACGTAAAAGACTAGTATTACACTTGTGCGCATTGTGAGGGCATAACATCATAGTTATAATATATTTGGGTATATGATACTCGTGCAAGTGTAATAAGAGGTTGTGTTTTACCGATGGTACGGGAAACAGCTTCGCTCTGGTTAGACCCTCTCGGAATTCCATTGGTAGTATGACTATGTGTCTATGGAAGTCCGAAATCAGGGTAGGTGTATTTGGTCTTAACCTGAGACTTGCACCGCTAATACTTACGACAATCAATATACTTTGGTTGCGGTCGTCCAGGACTTTAACAGGTTCTGTGTACGCCTATGCTGGGTATATTGAAAATCGTAGTGTGTTGGTGTGATGTCAAGACGGAAGTATCACTCCAGTCATAGTGGAGATGATGGTCACGTATGATACGGTACTAGTACTCTTAAGTACTGCAATCATCGGGATAAAATGACAAGGTTAGGTTTATCCAACGACCGAATTTACTGCCAACATAATTTGATTTTAATTCGGGCTGACGTGTTAATTTAGAATTAATCGATTAAATAATATATTCGATATATTATACGAAATTGGATTTCGACGCGGAATTAAAATTAGATTTTAATTCGGGCAAACGAGTTAATTTAGAATTAATTAGTTAGCGACATGAATAGTGACTTCGCTAGGCATAATCATTTAATTACGTCGCAATGGGAAATTCGTTAATTTGGAATTAGCGAACCTGAGCCCGAGATTATTTGCGAGCGCATTCGCATTTCGAATTCGAGTGCGGAATGCAAGTCAAATCAAGCGTCAAATCGCTAGTCTCATCTAGCGTCACATCATTCGCCAATCAAGTGATGGATGTCTTTCCTTTGAGTGATGGACACAAGTCAATATTCATGAGTGATGTGAGTTGATGGAGGTTGGTGTAGCTTTTAATTGTTTGACTTTTAAAGCCAATTTTTTGTAAATCATTTATTGATTTTTTGAAAAAGAATTATGTGTATTAGATACACAAATACACAAAACCAGCACCATTCCACTCTCTCTCTTCTCACGCAATTGGAGCCAAAAATTACTCATCTCTCTCATGCCCATTTGGGCAAATTCTTCACTGGTTTTTCTGGGAAATACCGAGAAGAAGGGAAGCCAAAGTGCTTGATTTTTGTGGCAAAAATCAAGAGAGCTAGCACTCCGAGAGACATGCGAAGGTGATAGGGAAGTCCACCCATGAGCCGGGAATCGTTTGACGAAGCTTGGAGCTTGACGAAGATGATCTAAATGGCCGAAAATAAGGAGGATATCAGCCACTGTCGAGTAGTTCACAGTGAGCAGAAACCGAGTTTTGTTGCCTCTCTCGTCGCTCAACCGATCGATGTGAGTATTCTGCAACTCCCTCGTTGTATTCACACTTGTTTCATGCTTGTTTAATGATCTTGGGGCCTTAGCAAACTCCAACAATAAGAAAATATTCTTACTAGATAACTATATCTAAAACATATATCTATTTAGATTACTAATCGTGACTTAGTAACTAAGTCACTAACCATCTTGATTTTTCAAGAAAATCGGAACAACAGTTCCCGATGGTTTGAACTAATCTAACAATATCTAAGTCTACTTTCATTCTAGAACCTATTATAGAAATACGCAACCATAAGTAAAGTCAGAAAACATATTCAAGTAATATGCTATGCAGTGGATTAGAAGTATAATTCTATAAACAATATAGAATAAAGGAAAACAAAAGCAGTAAATTCCATAAAATTACACACTGCTTTAGTTATGGATTTTTAACCCAGCAGTGTCTCCCACTACTTTACGTAGTACCGTAATCCCCAACGGAGAATGAGAATTCAATAATTAAATCGAATTCTATAGGGAGAGTAGGATCCCATGAATATATTTCGACTCACAGCTTTGGCACGATCTCGCCTACGTATATTCATTAGGTAGACAACTCATTGTTAATCACTCACCAGTGACTCCTAATTTTGGTCCTGACCGTTTTTCGTTATGACAGCTTTGGCACGTTCACAAGGAGGCGTATCAAGACTTCACTTGCCAATGACAAACTCAAGCTACCGATGTAGTCCTGACAGCTTTGGCACATTCAGGATTTCCACTTTCACTTGAATTGGTCTAGTATCAATATACAACCAGCATGGATAAAATTCTATAAAATACACCCTCACTGCTTTGGCACGATCTCGGATGCAGCTATAGAAAGTTACCTATAAACCGTATTGACAAGACGAACCAAGAAACATGCATCCAATACACGTTACTTTAAGACCTTATTTTAAGCGGGGATATTCCTCAAGGAAGCTTTGCTCCACATCAAATGTAGAATTTTAATCTAGAGCAATTTCTAAACAATTCAATTCTACCTTAGAAAACATAACTAAACTTAACCATTAAATTTCTGTTATGTTTCCGTTAGCGTAGAACCGAAAAGTCAAGAAACATATAGATTACATGCATGTGCAAATATTAAAATTGGATTCCATATCATATATCGAGCATGACAAATGTAATGGATGAAGCATCAGACCTGCTCTGATACCATTTTTTTTTGGGTTTTAGGCGGAAGCGCGGTTCGGGCGAAATCATAATTTTAAAACTTTTAAATTACCAAATGAATTATTCAATATCTAATATGAATAATTCATTCATATTTCACCTAAACACATTTATTAGATATCAAATAACGACATAAATAAATATATGAAACATCGCGAAACTTTTACGAAAATGTTTTTCCGCAAAATGGCATAAAAAGCGTTTTTTATCGAACCGACTACCCAATACACATGAGGGCTACCCAGGTCAGCCCCAATAGTATTAGGGTAGTTCATGAGCTACCTGAACAGTGACAAATTCACTGTTTGGGTAGTCATCACCCGGTTAGCTCAAAAGTCACCTGGTAACGCTGTTTTTCACCGTTTTCACTTATTTCAACTCCGAAATAATTTTCGGCAATTATTCCAACACCTAAAACACATCCAATACATTCATGTGACATTATTGTCATCACCATATGAACATTATTTCCAGATCTGATCTAGAAGCAATAATTATCAATTTTTCATGCTTTAATCTAACTTTTTCAAGATTAATCAAATTAATCACAACACCAATCAAAGTCACCACACATGAATCACCCAAGAACAATTATAGGCATTACAAGAGTGGTCATAACACTCTAGAATGGCAACATATCATCAAATGATCAAATTGGACAATAATTACAATAATACTATCCAAATCAACGTTTCACATGCACTTCACTTCCAAATCCATCTTCCAAAATCAAAAGCCCCAATTTTGACAAGTAAAGAAAACCCTAGAACTATTCTAGCAAAACAAGAACAAGAAACTAGATTTCCAAGCCCAATAAGATTAAAGCTTACCTTTTAAATATCCAATTTCCTAAGCCTTTTTCTTGTTTTCTCTTTACTTTCCATATTGAATCATCAAGTATGATTTGAGAGATATTTGGAGAATGTTGTTCGGTTATGGCTTCCTTAAAAGTGAAAATAAAATTTTTTCCCCTTTTAAAATGATATTGCCGACCTTTGAGGGTTATTTTGGTCATTTTTGCTTTTTAATTTCATTAAATTAAAACAAGATAAGATAAGCTCCAAGTTGACAAATCAAATTTGCACACTTAAGCTTAATAAAATCATGCCATGTGTCACCAATAATAATTAAACATTTTTCTTAACAATTATGAAAAAGTTTATCAATTAATTATTCAAATATTTAACATTTAAATATTTAAATAATTAATTAATATAATTATTATTATATATGTATTTTATTTACATTAAATAACAAATACATATATTAATGGTATGTGTAAAAAATCTAATTTGACAATTAATTAATGTGTATCTAATCAAATTATGTATCAAATACAAATACACAATAATTATTAAATGACCAAAATCCCCTAATGCATGTGTTATCATTTAATCGTTTAAACGATTCAAATTAACTCACTTAATCTGATGAAGTATTATGAATAATCTGTATTATTCATAACGCGTTGCCTTAGTGCTCAACGAGTACACTTCATATTGTGGGACTCTCTATGTTTTGATTTATCTGTCACGAAACTAATTTCGTGTCCATAATTCACCCACTCATGAATTATGACGACTACAGATAATCTCGCTAAATTATGCAAGTCGAGGTCATTGCATACGTATAATCCCTCCGTCACAGGCTATCCATATTATACCTGGGATATAGATAAAAATGTAAAATCCTTTCAGTATAATATAATCGACTTTCAATTTATGATCTCTAAATAACACTCGAAACTGATTTCTGAAGTTATACCACGGCCATTGATTTTCTAGATCGCAAACACGTGTAGGATGCCTATGCCTTGTACACAGGACTGGCAAATTATATCTTGATACATACAGGATATCATGAGCATCAGTCCACACCCAATGAACAAGCGGAGGTCTGATCATGAATAGATCGGTGATGTGACTGCCATCAAAGTGTGGAAGACAATTCATATATCCACAATGGTATCTCAAGTCCAAGGACCATTATGCTCGCTCAACTCGAGAAGATTCCTATTGACATTGGTGTACCATCTATTAGGAAATCTTCAATGAGTCATTCAGTGTTTATCAAATAAACACCTACATGTCTATATGAGTCTCCCGAGACTCATGGTTCATTGAGATAAATCATCGGACCAAGTCACGCTATACGACATGTACTGGTCTCAGCGGATTTTACTAACAGACCCGTGTTAGTAAATCTTGACCAGGAACTTTATTTAAAGATATAATCTTATAGTGACGTTTCCCAATGTCAATTAAAAACTTTGTGTAACTGCGCACTACATTGTAAATCCAAGGGTCTTTGTCTAATATACACGTATCACTAAACCATAATTAGTTTCAATCTAATCATAATTAGATATCTAATTGTAATTAGATCGAATATGGATATAAAAGACAAGAGGTGCTACCATTAAATAAGTAATATTATGGAAAAATGAATTGTTCGTATTCATGAATCGGACATAAATACGATCCAGATTGGCACTCCGAGCACCAACCCTAATAGATATGCCTAACACTGGGAGGCAGAATGCCCCGTGGCATTGGTCATCCCATCTCGGATCAATAGGAGCATAACATAGGGAAGGTTTGAGGGCCTCCGTGGCAGTTGCATACTCGGGGCCTGCCTAGCATGGGAAAAATCTCATTGCACTGGCCGCCCCCTCGATCCATAGCTCGGTTCTCCGGGATGTTGAACTGTGAGGTTGAAAATTGATATTTTGGGCGGCATAGGGCAGGACGCTGTCTCAGGCTCCCTTGTTGTTTCTTTTAGGTCTGCAAGGGGTATGTGATATATCACCTTTGTTTGTTTTGTCTTGTTTTCATCATGGTTTTGTTTTTGGCGGATTACTTGAAGTGGGACGCCATTTCAAGCCTCCATAGTGCTTTTTGGAGGTTGAAAATCTTCCATTATGGATAAGTCATAGAAAGTGAATTGATGGATCGAGGCTAGATTCGTTTTGCTGAGTCAATAGTGTGAATTGATGGCTTGGGGCTGCATTCATTTCACCGAGGCCATAGAGTGAATTGATGGCTCGAGGCTACATTCGTTCCACCAAGGCCATAATGTGAATTGATGGCTTGGGGTCGGGTTATGTTCCACCGATACCTTGTTATGTTTGTTAGCATGAGGTTGAAGTTTTTCCCCCATGGCCAAGTATTGATGGCACAAGGAGGGTACGTTCCCTTGTGGCCAATTTGCTTGATCGGGTCGGGGTCGGGTTACGTCATACCGAGGTCTTGTTATGTTTATTGGCATGAGGTTGGAGCTTTTCCCCCATGGCCAAATGTTGATGGACTAAGGAGGGTACGTTCCCATGTGGCCAATTTACTTGATCGGCTTGGGTTACATCCCAATGAGGCCTTATTTCACTTATTGGTACGGGGTTAGAGCTTCCTCTCCACGACTAAGTGCCGAGTGGCATGAGTATGGACATTCCCCTTATGGCTGGGGTTACACACTAGATCGGGTGCATATGTATTCTCTAAAGTGGGGGAGAAGATCAGGCAAAGGCCCATAATCTCGAAGAAATACTGAATTTGCTAAGTGTTCCTGGAAGGAACTCACGTGGGGTTCAGGTCTCAGAATTTATTAAGCTGCATGATCCTTAGGGGAATAAATGTGTTAACTTTGGTGAAAATGGCTAATTGTTGAAGAAAATACGTCAGGCCCCAGTTTTTTTTCATACATGTACCAAGTAAGTGGAAAAGAGAAGTGCACAAGCAAGATTCATTCATAAATTTGTTAATATTTGATACAAAGAGCCTCATCGGGGGTCATCCATACAAAATACAAAAAAAAAACGAAAGAAAAATGGATTTATAAGTTGTGGGAGCAGATCAGGCTTATTTGAAGCAGAGTTAGTAGGGGCAGGGACATCGACAATATGGCTGGTGGCTTCGGCAGCAGCAAAGGGTGAGGAAGGGGTCCGAGACCTCTTCAATGAGGGTGGCAGATGTGGAAAGGCCAGACGCTTCCTCGACTGAAATAGCAGCAAGTGAAGAAGGGCCGAGATCTTATTGGGCTGAAGGCACGATGGACACTGGCTCAGGGTTTTGAACGGTCTCGGGGTCTCTTGGAGTTTGGCCCATGGCATATTCTTTGGTTATCTCCATCTTACACCACTTTAAGAGCCGGTGTATTGCATCCAGATTCAGGCCATGCTGGAGCATCTCGAATATCTGCACGCACTCTCCAAGCCATTTGACTTTGGCTTCAGCTTTGGCAGCCTCCAAATGGCCGAGCTGATCAGCCTCGATTCTCCTAATGTCTTCGAGAGCCTTCTCGAGTTAGACTGATTTTTCTCATAGTTTGGTCTCGAACGAGACAACCCGTCATGATAAGGACTTAAATTCATCAGACTTTCGGGTCAGCTCGGCCCTGACACTGTCCCTTTTTTTTTCATAATTTCAGAGACTCGATGTAGGAAGGCGATCTCATCTTTGTTATCTCGATTGGATTGTTCGAGGGCCCGGTTCTTAGTTTCAGTCTCCTCCAGCTTCCTTGACAATTCTTGCTCCTTCTTGGTCTGGCAGCTTTGCAGTCTTTGGGCCATGACACCCTGAAAGAGTGCCCGTTAGTAAATCATTGTTGGTGGCGATGATGTAAGCCATCTCCATTATAGAAAGCAGGGTCAATGTGATAAAAAAGGGTGAGAACAAGTTTTGAGAGAAGAGTTTGATTACCCTTGAGAGGGCTCGGCTCGATTTGGTGATGAGGTGTTAGGGTTGGTGCTCAGAGGGCCAATTCCCTGTTGTATTTCCTTGTAAATACTCTTGTAAAAGTTTTATTATGAATAAAATAAACAGTTTCTATAATATAATATATCTCTTGATATGGTGAAGACGTAATTGACCTTAGAATGAGTAGTCATGATGCAGTTGCAAAAGCATCACAACTGACATTGAGTTGTATCATGACGTTGTCATTCTTAGACAGTTCCTGGTCAAGGTTTACACTACTTGGTCAGTAAAGTAAACCTGTTGAGACCGGTACATGTCGTATATTGGAATAATGGATTCCAATGGTTTCATAATGAACTATCATTCTTGGAGACTCATTTAGACGTGTAGGTATTTATAGCGGATAAACACTGAACGACTCACCGAAGATTCTTAATTGATGGTACACCAACGTCAAAATGAATCTTCTCTAGTTGAGTAGCATAAGTGATTCTTCGACTTGAGCTACCACTGTGGGCACATGAGACATCTTTCACACTTAGATGACAGTCACGTCACAGATCTATTTAGATCAAACCTCCGCATGTTCGTTGGGTGTGGATAGATCCTCAGAGTGTCCTGTGTGTCAAGATAGGATCCGTCAGTTTTGTGTACAGAGCATAGGTAATCCATATATGATTAGCAGTCAGATAAAAACCATGCGTCCATGGTACACTTTAGAAGTAAGTTCTAAGTGTTCTTTTAGAGATTGTTAATAGAGACGTCGATGGGATTGTCCCTATAGAGATTTGATGTTTACATCTATATCTCTGGGATATATCCGGATACCTGTGACGCAGGAATTAAACATATGTCATGTCCTCGACCTGTATGATTCAGCGAGTTTATCCGTGGTCATTATAATTTATAGGTGGGTAAATAATGGACACAAAATTGGATTTCGTGACGGATATACCTGAATCTAGAGAGTCTCACGAGTGAAATATACTCGTAGAGCACTAGGGAAACTATTATGAAAAATAATGATTATTATAAGTCGTTTAACGGTTAAACGAAAAATACATGCAAATGGACCTAATGGTCATTTCCTAATTGATGTATATTTGTATTAATGAATGATTTTATTAAATACACACTAATTAAATGTCAAATTGTGATATTTGACATATATCATAAATATATATGTATTTGAATATTTAAAGTAAATATAATACATATATTTAAAATATTTGTATTTAAATAATTATTTAATTGTTAAATAATTAAAGTAATTAAGAATATAAATATCTTTAGTTATGATAACTTTAGGAAATGACTTTAGTTGCTTTATTTGACTTGTTGTAAATCAATAAATGAAGTAATAATCATATACACAATTTGATTAATAAATTAATTGAAAAAAAAATATCTAGATATTTATATTTTCTCCTAAAATTCGGCCAAGGCTAAAATTGGGGAGTATAAATTATTTTGTTTCTTTTTTCATCCATTAGGTTAAGCCACCAAATATTACAAAGTGAGTTTGAGAGAAAAAAATTTGAAGAACAAAAGAAAAGCTTGAAAATCTTAGATTTTTTAAAGTTTTTTTAAACTTTTTCAATTAGAAAATTATTTCTATGATACTATGTTTCAACTAATGTTGCTTAAAATTTTCTCTACTCTTTAAGTTTGTAATTAGATGGTTGGAAACTTGTTTGAAAGATTCTTTCATGTTTGATTAACAAAGAAAGCATGAAATTAGTTCATTAGCTTACTTTTGATTATTTGATAATCATGTTGCCATTCTAGAGTTTCTATGCCACTAATTGATGACCTAGAATTGTTCTTGAGTTGTTTCATGGTGGTGAGACTTGTTTGGTGTGGTAAAGATTGAATTAAAGTGTTGGATTTAATTAATTTGGTGTAATTTATCAAATTGAAGAAATTATAAAATTAGGGTTCACAGCCGTTTCCAAATTTTGGGCTTTTCATATATGTGATGTATTATGATGTGTATATGATGAAAATTATTCTTGGGTTGATTTGATTTGATCTTGACATGTTTTGAACAAAAATGGACCAAATTACAAAAATTGAAAAGTTATGGGCTGTTCGGCAATATGAGATTTTTTGGGGATTTTGTTTTAATTTGTTTTTGATGTGTTGGACATGTCGGAAATCATTTTAGAATTGATTTAGAATCATCCAAATTATATTTGACAATTTGAGGACTAAAATGAGCAAAATTCAAAGTTTAGGGGTCAAACGATAATTTTCAAGAAATTTGATTTCCTGAGTTAAATTTCAATTTTTATGTATTGGGTAATTAAATAAATAAGTTTATTTAGTTGATCCATGAAAAATGATTGAAATCAAAAAATTTTAATTTTCCGCATTCCGCTGCGTTACCAGATATTCCCTATAAAACCCATACAAAATGGTATCAGAGATAGTCTGATTTTGAACACTCGATATGATTATGCATTTAAATTCAATGTTTAATTTAATCTTTACTTTATGCATGCATGCATGTGTTTATTTAATTTTATTAATAAAGTAAAAGCATCTTTTTCGGAAAATCTCTAATTAATAAGGTTTTATCTTAATTATGTATTTGATGCATGTTACATGGTCCACCTTGTCAATACAGTTTATGGATATATGTTCTATGACTACATCTGAGAACGTGCCAAAGCTGTGAATGTGTAGCTGATAGAAATTTATTTATGCCGGATGTATATTTGATACTAGATAAATTCAAGCAAAAGCGGAATCCTTAACATGCCCAAACTGTCAGGGTTACGCAAGTAGTTTGAGTTTATCATTGATGAGTTTAACCTTGGTACGCCTCCTTGTGAACGTGCCAAAGCTGTCACAACGTGAAACGACCAGGTTCGGAAATCCAGGAGTCACTATTGAGTGATTGACAATGAGTTGTCTATCTGATGAATATACGTAGGCGAGAACGTGCCAAAGCTGTGTGCTGAAATATATTCATGGGATCCACCTTTCACTATTTGTATTTAATTTAATTATTAAATCTTTGTATTTTGTTTCGGGATTACTCTATTACATGATTTAGTGGGAGGGGCATTTTTAGATTAAAAATCTATGATCTAGTTAATACTTTCAATATTATTTGAAACTGTTTAATTCTGCTAACCGTTTTTCGTAATCTATAAGATAGATATATGATGGTGGCAAAATCGACTAATCTGTTTGCACATATGTT
>SKCR01047078.1:0-44911 GCA_019454045.1 Zanthoxylum bungeanum
GTCCTGGCAATGAATCAAGAACGGAACATGAACAGTCCATCCAGGATGAGACTGAACCACAATCTTCAATTACACAAGGACTACGTAGGTCGGAGAGAGTCAGGGTAATACCTGAGAGGTATGTATTCCTGATCTCGCCTCATGTAGATATTAATCTTATTGAGGATACTGAACCGGCTACGTATAGGAAGCGATACAAGGTATCGAATCCACTTTATGGCAAGAGGCCATGAAGGCCGAAATGGATTCCATGTATACCAACCAAGTTTGGACACTGGTTGATGCACCAGAAGGCGTAAAGCCTATTGGATGCAAATGGGTCTTCAAGAAGAAGACAGACATGGATGGCAACATACAAACGTACAAAGCTAGGCTTGTAGCGAAGGGGTATCGTCAACAACTTGGAGTTGATTATGACGAAACTTTCTCACATGTTGCCATGATTAAATCCATTCGGATAATGCTTGCAATAGCTGCATATTACGATTACGAAATATGGCAGATGGACGTTAAAACCGCTTTCCTTAACGGAAACCTGTTGGAGGATGTTTATATGCAACAACCTGACGGTTTTATCGCATTAAGACTTGCAAACAAGGTTTGCAAGTTAAATCGGTCCATTTATGGACTGAAGCAAGCATCGAGGTCATGGAACCAACGTTTTGATGAGGTCATAAAAGAATATGATTTCATTCAAAACGTAGATGATCCTTGTGTATATAAGAAGGTTAGTGGGAGTGCACTGACTTTTATTGTCCTTTATGTCGACGATGTATTGCTTATAGGCAATGACATTCCCATGTTAACGTCGGTGAAAGCTTGGCTTTCATTGAAATTCTCCATGAAAGATCTGGGAGAAGCAGCTTTTATTCTAGGAATAAAGATCTACCGGGATAGATCTAGAAGGATACTTGGACTCTCCCAGAGTACATATATTGATAAAGTGTTGAAGAGATTCAACATGGAACAGTCCAAGAGGGGACTGTTGCCAACATCACATGGCGTCTTTCTATCTAGGGACATGTGTCCTAAAACACAAGATGAGAGAGACAACATGAGTCGGACTCCGTTCGCCTCGGCAGTCGGATCGATCATGTATGCCATGATATGTACACGACCTGATGTGTCCTATGCTTTGAGCATGTGCAGTCGATATCAGGCCGATCCAGGACAGGATCACTGGATGGCGGTTAAGAGTATCCTTAGGTATCTTAAAAGAACTAAGGATGTTTTCTTAATCTATGGAGATGGAGAACTTGAGGTATCTGGATATACCGATGCAAGTTTCCAAACCGACAGAGACGACTTCAAGTCGCAAACCGGGTACATATTTTGCTTGAATAACGGAGCAGTGAGCTGGAAATCTTCCAAGCAAGATACTGTTGCCGATTCAACAACTGAAGCAGAGTACATTGCAGCAGCTGAAGCAGCAAAAGAGGCAGTTTGGATCCGTAAATTTCTAATTGGATTAGGAGTAGTTCCGTTAGCAGCTGAGCCCGTTCCATTGTATTGTGACAATAGTGGGGCTATAGCACAGGCTAAGGAACCAAGGTCTCATCAACGATCCAAACATGTTCTTCGACGATTCCATCTGATTCGAGAGATCATACATCGTGGCGATGTGAAAATCGAAAAGATCGCATCAGAGGATAAGATTGCAGATCCGCTGACGAAGGCTATTCCTCGGGAAAAGTTTGAGCGACATGTACATAGTTCAGGTATTAGATGCTTGAGTGACTGGCTATAGGCCAAGTGGGAGATTGTTAGACAGTAATGACCCATAGCGTCACTATTTTGTAAATGATATTGTATTATTGTACAAAATTAACTATGTAGTAATGAAATTGCCTTTTACCTTTTGTAATTTATTTACTTTGATATATAAATGGTAAAAGTCCCTATGATTAGTTCCGGATTGTGATGATATGAGACAGTATCAATCCATAAAGGTTTAATCATTAAATATCCCTAGTCGTAGTATTATCGAGATTGGACATCGATAATGCGGAATAGACTAGTACTGCACTCGTGCATGTTGTGAGGGCACAACGGCATAGTTCTCATATATTTAAGTATAGGATACTTATGCAAGTGCGGTAGGAGGTTGTGTTTTACCGATGGTACGGAAAACAGCTTCGCTCTGGATAGACCCCGCGGAGTCCCATTGGTAGTATGTCTGCGTGTCTATGGGAGTCCGCTTCAGGGTAGGTGCATATGATCTTAACCTGAGACTTGCATCTCGCTAGTACTTACGACAATCGGTAAACTTTAGTTTTGGTGGTCCAGGGCTTTAACGGTTCTGTGTACACCTCTTCTGGGTTTATCGAGAATCGTAGTGTATTGGATGTGATGTCAAGATGGAAGTATCACTTCAGACATATGGAGAAGATGATCGCGAGGGATACAGAACTAGTACTCTATAATGGTTGCAACCATCGGGATAATATGACTAGGTCAGGATTATCCGATTCAAAGAGACTGGTTGCTTGATGTCCGATATGTGTATCGTACGGGGCAGACACATCTCCAGCCCCAGGCCTTACATGTGATCATCCGATACTGGTTCCATATACACTATACTACGGTATGCTACGCCTGTTATAGATCTTATATTCCAATAAGAATATTTCTAGAGAATTGGGTAGAAATGGCGTTTTGCTAGAGGCTAACCTTGTCTTGTAAATCGGGAAAAACGTAGTACTTGGTACGTACGTGTTCGGATAGTTCGACAACTGGATTTACTGCCAACATATCTAGGGATCTCTTGGGTCGCTTCCCGAAGATTCACCAATGACGTATGATTCAAACTCGATTAATCTTGGATTAATTACGGAGAGACTTTATCTTGGATAAAGTACTATATAAAGAGAGAGAACGGTTAATTTGGAATTAATCGTAAAATTATTATATTCGATATAATAATCGAAATTCGATTTCGACGCGAAATTAAAATTAGATTTTAATTCGGGCAAACGAGTTAATTTAGAATTAATTCGTTAGCGACGTAAATAATAATTTCGCTAGGCGCAATTATTTATTTAAATTCGATTTAATTAACGTCGCGACGTAAGTTCGGTATTTCGGAAATATCGGACCCGAACGCGTGAGTGCACGTGGGCCCACTTTCATTTGGAAACGTGTGGGGCCCACATGACACATGTCATTATATGCATTATTTTATTGTTGATGCATTGCATGGAGATAGTGTACAATGCACTCAAGGGTATTGCATGGAAATTGAGTGTTTGACACTCTAAGCCTTTGCATGGTTTGTGTCATAAGTTTATTATTATTTAATAAATATTATGGCATAAATATAAATTGATTTTTGTAACAAAAAAATCATATCTCTTCTCCCTCTCAAATTACCGAAACAGTGAGCAAGTTTTGGCTCTCCATTTCTTCATTTGTTTTGTGGCAAGACTAAAAGAAAGTGTACAAGTTTGGAACTTTAATTCACAACTTTGGCTAGCACCATCAAGGGATCATACAAAGGTGTTATGGGAAACTCATCTTAGAGCTTGGAAGGATCAAACATTGCTTGGAGCTTCTCTTTTCTGCTTGGCCGAATCCTTCACTGCACAAAGGAGAAAGTTTTGTTTCATCAACGCATCCGTATTCCAATCTTTGTGAGTATGATTCCGCCATACTTCAATATTGTTCATTCTTTTATATATATTTTGCTTGTGCTTTTGATCTTGGGACATGGATTAATTTTTCCAACAGCACCAGAAGGCGTAAAGCCTATTGGATGCAAATGGGTCTTCAAGAAGAAGACCGACATGGATGGCAACGTACAAACGTACAAAGCTAGGCTTGTAGCGAAGGGGTATCGTCAAAGACATGGTGTCGATTATGACGAAACTTTCTCACCCGTTGCCATGATTAAATCCATTCGGATAATGCTTGCTATTGCTGCATATTTCGATTACGAGATATGGCATATGGACGTTAAAACCGTTTTCCTTAATGGAAACCTTTTGGAGGATGTTTATATGCAACAGCCTGACGGTTTTATAGTGTCTAGACTTGCAAACAAGGTTTGTAAGTTAAATCGGTCCATTTATGGACTGAAGCAAGCATCGCGGTCATGGAACCAATGTTTTGATGAGATCATAAAAGAATATGATTTCGTTCAAAACGAAGATGATCCTTGTGTATATAAGAAGGTTAGTGGGAGAGCACTGACTTTTATTGTCCTCTATGTTGATGATGTATTGCTTATGGAAAATGACATTCTCATGTTAACATCGGTGAAAGCTTGGCTTTCATTAAAATTCTCCATGAAAGATCTGGGAGAAGCAGCCTATATTCTAGGAATAAAGATCTACCGGGATAGATCTAGAAAGCTGCTTGGACTCTCCCAAAGCACGTATATTGACAAAGTGTTGAAAATATTCAACATGGATCAGTCTAAGAGGTGACTATTACCAGTGTCACATGGCATCACTCTATCTAAGGACATGTGTCCTAAAACTCAAGATGAGAGAAACAGCATGAGTCGGATACCGTTCGCCTCGGCAGTCGGATCGATCAATTATGCCATGATATGTACGCGACCTGATGTCTCGTATGCTTTGAGCATGTGTCGTCGCTATCAGGCCGATCTAAGTGATGGTCACTGGATGGCGGTTAAGAACATCCTTAAGTATCTTAGACGAACTAAGGATGCTTTCTTAGTTTATGGAGATGGAGAACTTGAGGTAACTGGGTATACCAATGCAAGTTTCCAAACCGATTGTGGACAACAGTACCTGGGCGACGCCGTTTCTAGGCTCGCGGCACTAGTTGGGAAGTACTAAATAATATGGAGTCGCCACCCGGTGTGAACCGGGACAAAGATTTAAGTCCGCACTCACCCCTCGCAAGGGAAGACCTCAAACCGTTGGGTTCGGAATGGTCCCTTACTTATGTCACTTGTAATAAAAGGATTTATGTAATAATTTAACCAGGCTTAAATAACATTTATTTCCAAAAATATCATGCTTCTAGATTCATATGCATACATCAACAAGTTCATCACAACATGCAACATCACATGAAAATCTCATGAACATATTTCAATCCTATGATATGGAAAACTAAGAACAACCTAATCATGCTTGAGTACTATCTCATTAGCCTATTAACCAAATAACCTGCTAACAGCCTAATCATGCTTGAATACAATCCCAAGAACACATAGAATGGATAAATGCAAGAATACAAATAATACGGTTGGCTATATAACACAAGAAAGATCAACCAAGAGGCAATTATGCATGAATATGATAAGACAGACTCAGTTCAGTGTGTGCGCGTTCGTGTAGCGTTCGTAAACGCGTTTGAACAGTAAACAGAAGGTTCGTGTTCGTGTGGCGTTTGATAACGCGTTCGAACGGAAATGAAACAGAATGCTCGCGTTCGTATGGCGTTTGATAACGCGTTCGAACGTAAATGAAACAGAATGCTCGCGTTCGTATGGCATTTGATAACGCGTTCGAACGAAAATGAGACCTGATGCATGATAAGGCAAAAATGCATGCGCGTTCGAATTGCATTCGTAAACGCGTTCGAACGGGAACAGACCTGATGCATGAAATGGGACACAATACATAAACAACAAAATAAAAGGGGCGCGGCGAAGTACTGCCGTAAATGTGGCCTTTTGGGGGGCTTTTGATCTCTCAAAGAGAGGACCTTTAGACCAACATACTAAGCCCATGCGCGTCATATCACATCATGCATACAAACATAAAGACAATCATATTCAACTAAGTATGTCCGATTGAACGTGTCTCGCATTCAACCGAACACACATCAACCGGCGCGGCAAAGCATCGTGGTGAAGGATTTTAACCCTTCCGATTAGGGGACCTTTCATCGCACTTACTGAGCCCATGCACTCGATTATATCATACACAAATAAGCGACATGCAGAATTTAAATAACAAGAAATAGATAGACCAAAGCAACACAAAACAAGAGAAGGTGCCGTTTACTCAAGTGGTACGTGGAGTTGTGTCCCAAGTACAGACCGCACTACCGTCCATTCGGATTCGGCTACGGAATTTACGTCTGGGTTTCCATCCTATATACCACAAGAGACGACACTCTTCCATTTCATTCAAGCCACAACATGCATCCATAAACGACTCTCATGCGAATAAAATTCAATAACAAAAGAACGGATAGAAACTAATGAAAAAGTGCCCTCAGGTCTAACCTTTTAAGTCGTCTCTCGGACTCGCGTTTCACGAAGATCGGAAGGGGTAAAGCTCCGCAACTCGGTTACTGGTTCCTCTCTTCGTTCGTCTGCTCTTCGTTGTCTTACTGTTTTGGGTCGTCGTCCTCCGTCTTTTGCTGCTGTTTTGACTCCGATTCGCTGCCGCTGCTACTGTTTTGCTGCTGTATTTTAGTTACTGTTTTTGGGATGTTTTGGCTACTGTTTTGGGCGTTATTTTCGGTGGTGTTATGGTGTGGTTCGGGGGCTGTTTTATGTGTGTGTTAGGGCTGCTTGGGATGTGTTTTTCGGTGAGGTGAGGGGGCTGTTCGGGATGTGTTTTGGTCAAGGCGATGGGGGTTCTTTGGTTTGTGATCTTTTTGTTATTGAGAGTGAGGGAGAGTTGTGTCTCTATGAGCTAGCTAGCCTTGAGAAGGTTGGTGAAGGGTTCTTTTTATAGGCAAAGGGTTAGGCTTGACAAGGAAAGGGATTTGATTGGCTTGGATAAGGGAAGTCAAAGATTGAGGGGGGACAAATCTCGGCTAGATAGGGAAGGTTGAATATTTAGTTTATGTTGATTAGGCATACAATATTTTAAGTTGGGAATAATATATTGTTGATTGATTTTAACTTGGTATGATTATATTTGATTGGTTTAGATTAGGCATTTAGTTTTTTGGTTGATTTTAATTAGGCATGCAATTTCTTTAATTTGTGTAAATATTTTATTTAATTTGGTATATGTTTTAGATTTGTTTTGATTTCACCATGTGTTAAATATGTGTTTTAAGTGGGCTTGGGCGTGTGGGCCAAGGTTTGGGCGAATTGGGCTTAATGTGAGGCTAGCAGCAAAACCAGAATTACCGACACCGTTCGAACGCTTACTCGAATGCGGCACCAACGTCCGCAATCTGCCTGACGTTCGAACGTATACACGAACGTAGCACCAACGAAAACAGTGAACCTTGTTTATTCTGAATTCCCCATTCCGATGTCTGTTTTCCGTGACCTCCGTGACTTAAAGGTAAGTGTCTCCAAATGAGACTCATCATAGGGACTTATGTGTAAAAATACAGTGCCTACAGTCGCCCCCACTTTGATGGGACTTGTGCAGTGTGTGACAGTGACAATCCTATCAAAGTACATGCAATGCATTTTCACTTACCTGGCTCGCCAGCTGCCACTTGACTTACCATATGTTGAGTTGAGTTGATTTGGATGGTGAGGTGCTGCGACCCTGGTTCATTCTCGAACCGTGCTGTGATGTGGTCCATTCTCGAACTGTGCTTCCATTCTTGGAGTGCCATTCCCGGCTTGTTCCTTCTCGAACTGTGTTGAGATGAGGCTTTTTTCCTCTAGGCTTTCTTCCTTCAATTGTGTTGATGTGGGCTTTCTTTCTTCCTGAACTGCACTGAGTGTGGGCTTTGTTCCCGAACTGAGCTGAATGCAGGCTTTCTTCATGAACTGTACTGAATGTGGGCTTTCTTCCTGAACTGCACTGAGTGTGGGCTTTATTCCCGAACTGCTTGGATGTGGGCTTTATTCCCGTACTGAGCTGAATGCAGGCTTTTTTCCTGAACTGAACTGAATGTGGGCTTTATTCCCGAGTTTGCTGGACGTAGGCTTCCTTCCTGAATTGTATTGAATGTGGGCTTTATTCCGAACTGCACTGAGTGTGGGCTTTGTTCCCGAACTGTACTGACATGAGGCTTTCTTCCCCTTGAGCTTTGTTCTCAAACTATACTGATATGAGGCTTCTTCCCTTGAGCTTTGTTCTCAAACTGTATTGAATGCGGGCTTTCTTCCTGAACTGAACTGAATGTAGGCTTTGTTCCCGAACTGTATTGACATGAGGCTTTCTTCCCCTTGAGCTTTGTTCTCAAACTATACTGATATGAGGCTTTCTTCCCCTTGAGCTTTGTTCTCAAACTATACTGACATGAGGCTTTCTTCCCCTTGAGATTTGTTCTCAAACTATACTGACATGAGGCTTTCTTCCCCTTGAGCTTTATTCCCGAACTATACTGACATGAGGCTTTGTTCCTGGATTGTACCGAATGTAGGCTTTATTCCCGAGCTGAACCAAATATAGGCTTTCTTCCTGAACTGATATGGGCCTCGCCCTCGATCTGATACTGATATGGGCCTCGCCCCCAACTGATATGGGCCTCGCCCCCGAGCTGACATGGGCCTCGCCCCCAAGCTAAAGATGATGTGGGCCTCGGCCCTGAACTGATACTGATGTAGGCCTCGCCCTCAAACTGATATTGATATGGGTCTCGCCCCTATGTTGATATTGATATGGGCCTCGCCCCCATGCTGATACTGATGCTAATATTGATGCTTCTGACTGGCTTTCATTTGCCGCTTTCTCTCTTTCTTCTTCAAAACCTATTAACACAAAACAAACACAAAACAAAAAAGGAATGCAAAATATATTACGTGTATGCATGCATGCGTGAATGAGTTTCCTATCTCGTTGGGTTAGGTCTTCCGTCAATTCCATTGATGACCATTCTCCTCTTAGGGAAAGTACCATTTCCACCTGTCTACCCTAATTTGTTCCAGGAACCCGTTTCTTTCCAAGTCTAACAGTCCCACTGTCTCCATTTCCCAATTCCTGAATGGCTAACTTATCTTTTCTGCTTGCTTCTTTTGAGGATTCCCTACGCTCTGAGCATCACATTACCAAGATTGAACACACTCATGTTGCAAGTTTGAAAGTAATAGTTTTAGGCAGATAAATGAAATGATCGCCTTTATTATTGTTGAGGAAACGTTCGAACAGGTAAACAAAATCAATGTCTTTATTAAAAGTGCAAGATAAACTAGGAGAAACAACAGTGCCCTCTTCTTCAGCCCATGGTTCTTCACCATTGTTATCCTTATTCCTATGAAGCTGAGTGGTTGAGAGTTTGGAGGACAAGGGTTTCGGGTAGGCCAGAGTTGATCATGTAGGCACTGGGTTGTTCTTTCTCTGAGTCGGGTATTGTATTGGATCATGAGGGTTTTGGATTTAATGTCTGAGGCGGGCGCAGTTGTCGGTGTCATGGCCTTTTTCTTGGTGGAAGTGACAGTATAAGTTAAGTTCATGTGAGGTGGCACAGGATTTGGAATGGCCTAGGTTCCAAAGGTTTTAAGAGTCCTTGCGCCTTCAGCTTTTCGAATACCTTTGAAAGAGGCTTACCAAGGTTAGAAAATCGTCTGTTCTTAATGGCAGTGACTTCAGCAGTAGCAGGCATAGTCCCTGAATGTCCCCCCTATTCCTTCTGTTATGTCCATAAAAATTTCTGTTCTCGGCTTCCTCCTCCTCAATATCCATAACTGTCTCCCTCAGCTGTCGAATATCAGTAATCATCGAAGTCATTCTCCTCAGTTTGCCATAAATAGAGGGCTTGGTGCCCTTGATGATCATTTTTGATCTGGTCCTTTTCTGAGGGCCGGGTCTGCATCTTCAGAAGCTGGCTCCTCCAGCGGTCCACATATTCCTTGAAATTTTCCTCCGGCTTCTGCTTGATATTTTCTAAGTCACGGAGTGACAAGTCATCTCCAAGTCCGTGACATATTGTTTTAAGAAAGCATCAGCTAGCTCCTCCAATCTTCTTTAACCTGCTTGTCCAGGTTATGGTACCATACTACGGGTGCCCCCTCGAGTGACATCCCAAACATTTTCTGTACCTGGCGCTGAGACAAGCCAACTGAACTCATAACAAACACATACTGACGGAGATGCACCCTCGGATCTCCATTCCCATTGAACTTAGCCAAATCCGGCATCTTAAACTGCGCTGGCAACTGCTCCTCAAACTTCATTGTCTCATAATCTAGCAAATCTTCATTCTTACCCCTCATCTTGCGGGTAACGGATTCAACCTGATCCCTGAGTTTCTGTATCTCGGCTTGAGACCCAATCACTTGTATGTTGCATACTCTGCCATATCATCATCAAAAGCGGATATCATCCCCCAACCCATTCGGAGGCTCCTTGCGCCTTACATTCTCAGAATTTCCCCCAGCACGGGGCACAGCCATATTTGTCATGGCAGTAGTCAAGGCTTGCAACTGTTCAGTGACCTTGGCGAGACCGTTTTCCAACTGATCCATACGGGACACCTCAATATCTGATTCACTCATGTCTGTTCCCAGTATTTTGATGAGTCTTCCCTTTTTTCTAACCCAACGGGAATCTATGATGGCTTTCAGAACACAAGGGTTAACATGATGTATGTATGCATGATGTGCATAAGAGGCATATAAATATAAATCATACTAAGTCAATAAAATTTTCAAACAAGTCGGCCCATTATCATTTTAGAAGCTTTTGGGCTGACTGTCATAAGAGTGAACACGTCCCAGTTTAAATGGCCCAACGAGTTCATATCTTATGGCAAGGAGCCCAACTAAATCCAAGATAATACTCCGAACACAAGCACAAGGTGGCCCATCAACACTTAGACGACTTTGGCCCAATAGTCATGGAATACATTCTTGTCCCAGTTTAAATGGCCCAACAAGTCCATATCCCATGACAAATGGTCCAAATGGATCCAAACGATGATGTTCCCAAACACAAGCATAGAAGGGCGATAATGCAAACATAACATAATAATTTTTACATAATGGCCCATCAACATTTCAGAAGCCTTGGGCCTAATAGTCATACAGTACGAACTTGCCCCAGTTTAAATGGCCCAGCAAGCCCGCATTTCTGACAATAGTCCAACTGCATCCAAATGAGGATGGTCCATAAGCACATTCTCAAGGAATAATTGTTACTTTAACCATACAAACCGGTCTATGGGTGGATTTGCAAGAGTATGGACAAAGGCTCTCACCGCGAAGGATAGCCCACAACTAGGTCTCCCCACTCAAGGGTTCAAGCGACCAAGTGAGCGTATCCCTTTTTATACACTAAGGTACGTGCCAATGAGCTATGGTGTGTGACGGACTGTCAAATGGATTTCCCGTTGTAGATTCCCCAGAGGGAAGGTGGAGCGAGACTCACTTAAATACCCAAAGCCTCTTAGGCTCTTATCGCTTGGTGTCAGGAATAAACAACGAGTCCTCCAAATTAGTCCATCACAAAGGCTACGAGTAGATGGTCATATAGGTGTCCTCACAGCTTTTCCTTCTAGAAAGGTAGTGAGTGAAGGAAGACACCAAACCATTACCTAGCCTCAAAGTGCCCTTGATTAAACCCCCACTTTATCCACTATAGACATGGTCAATTAAAACATAAATCCAAACATTACAAGACAATATTTGGGGCCAATTCTCTGTCCCCAGTGGAGTCACCAGACTGTGGACAACAGAACCTGGACGACGCCGTTTCTAGGCTCGCGGCACTAGTTGGGAAGTACTAAATAATATGGAGTCACCACCCGGTGTGAACCGGGACAAAGATTTAAGTCCGCACTCACCCCTCGCAAGGGAAGACCTCAAACCGTTGGGTTCGGAATGGTCCCTTACTTATGTCACTTGTAATAAAAGGATTTATGTAATAATTTAACCAGGCTTAAATAACATTTATTTCCAAAAATATCATGCTTCTAGATTCATATGCATACATCAACAAGTTCATCACAACATGCAACATCACATGACAATCTCATGAACATATTTCAATCCTATGATATGGAAAACTAAGAACAACCTAATCATGCTTGAGTACTATCTCATGAGCCTATTAACCAAATAACCTGCTAACAGCCTAATCATGCTTGAATACAATCCTAAGAACACATAGAATGGATAAATGCAAGAATACAAATAATACGGTTGGCTATATAACACAAGAAAGATCAACCAAGAGGCAATTATGCATGAATATGATAAGACAGACTCAGTTCAGTGTGTGCGCGTTCGTGTAGCGTTCGTAAACGCGTTCGAACGGTAAACAGAAGGTTCGCGTTCGTGAGGCGTTTGATAACGCGTTCGAACAGAAATGAAACAGAATGCTCGCGTTCGTATGGCGTTTGATAACGCGTTCGAACGTAAATGAAACAGAATGCTCGCGTTCGTATGGCGTTTGATAACGCGTTCGAACGAAAATGAGACCTGATGCATGATAAGGCAAAAATGCATGCGCGTTCGAGTTGCGTTCGTAAACGCGTTCGAACGGGAACAGACCTGATGCATGAAATGGGACACAATACATAAACAACAAAATAAAGGGGGCGCGGCGAAGTACTGCCGTAAAGGTGGCCTTTTGGGGGGCTTGATCTCTCAAAGAGAGGACCTTTAGACCAACATACTAAGCCCATGCGCGTCATATCACATCATGCATACAAACATAAAGACAATCATATTCAACTAAGTATGTCCGATTGAACGTGTCTCGCATTCAACCGAACACACATCAACCGGCGCGGCAAAGCATCGTGGTGAAGGATTTTAACCCTCCGATTAGGGGACCTTTCATCGCACTTACTGAGCCCATGCACTCGATTATATCATACACAAATAAGCGACATGCAGAATTTAAATAATAAGAAATAGATAGACCAAAGCAACACAAAACAAGAGAAGGTGCGGTTTACTCAAGTGGTACGTGGAGTTGTGTCCCAAGTACAGACCGCACTACCGTCCATTCGGATTCGGCTACGGAATTTACGTCTGGGTTTCCATCCTATATACCACAAGAGACGACACTCTTCCATTTCATTCAAGCCACAACATGCATCCATAAACGACTCTCATGCGAATAAAATTCAATAACAAAAGAAACGGATAGAAACTAATGAAAAAGTGCCCTCAGGTCTAACCTTTTAAGTCGTCTCTCGGACTCGCGTTTCACGAAGATCGGAAGGGGTAAAGCTCCGCAACTTTTCTGGTTCACTGGTTCACTGCTCTCGTTCGTTGTCTTCTCTGTTTTGGGTCGTCGTCCTCCGTCTTTTGCTGCTGTTTTGACTCCGATTCGCTGCCGCTGCTACTATTTTGCTGCTGTATTTTAGTTACTGTTTTTGGATGTTTTGGCTACTGTTTTGGGCGTTATTTTTTTCGGTGGTGTTATGGTATGGTTCGGGGGCTGTTTTATGTGTGTGTTTAGGGCTGCTTGGGATGTGTTTTTCGGTGAGGTGAGGGGCTGTTCGGGATGTGTTTTGGTCAAGGCGATGGGGGTTCTTTGGTTTGTGATCTTTTTGTTATTGAGAGTGAGGGAGAGTTGTGTCTATGAGCTAGCTAGCCTTGAGAAGGTTGGTGAAGGGTTCTTTTTATAGGCAAAGGGTTAGGCTTGACAAGGAAATGGATTTGATTGGCTTGGATAAGGGAAGTCAAAGATTGAGGGGGGACAAATCTTGGCTAGATAGGGAAGGTTGAATATTTAGTTTATGTTGATTAGGCATACAATATTTTAAGTTTGGGAATAATATATTGGTTGATTGATTTTAACTTGGTATGATTATATTTGATTGGTTTAGATTAGGCATTTAGTTTGTTGGTTGATTTTAATTAGGCATGCAATTTCTTTAATTGTGTAAGTATTTTATTTAATTTGGTATATGATTTTTAGATTTGTTTTGATTTCACCATGTGTTAAATATGTGTTTTAAGTGGGCTTGGGCGTGTGGGCCAAGGTTTGGGCGAATTGGGCTTAATGTGAGGCTAGCAGCAAAACCAGAATTACCGACACCATTCGAACGCTTACTCGAACGCGGCACCAACGTCCGCAATCTGCCTGACGTTCGAACGTATACACGAACGTAGCACCAACGAAAACAGTGAACCTTGTTTATTCTGAATTCCCCCTTCCGATGTCCGTTTTCCGTGACCTCCGTGACGTAAAAGGTAGTGTCTCCAAAATGAGACTCATCATAGGGACTTATGTGTAAAAATGCAGTGCCTACACCGATAAAGATGATTATAAGTCGCAATCCGGGTACATATTTTATTTGAACAACGGAGCAGTAAGCTGGAAATCTTCCAAGCAAGAGATTGTTGCCGATTCAACAACAGAAGCGGAGTATATTGTTGCAGCTGAAGCAGCAAAAGAGGCAATTTGGATCCGTAAATTCCTAATTGGATTAGGAGTAGTCCAGTTAGCAGCTGAGCCCGTTCCATTGTATTGTGACAATAACGGGGCTATAACGCAGGCTAAGGAACCGCAGTCTCATCAACGATCCAAGCATGTTATTCAATGTTTCCATCTGATTCGTGAGATCATACATCGTGGCGATGTGAAGATCGAGAAGGTCGCATCAGATGACAATATTGCAGATCCACTGACGAAAGCTATTACACAGCAAAAGTTTGAGAGACATATATATAGTTCAGGTATTAGATGCTTGAGTGACTGGCTATAGGCCAAGTGGGAGATTGTTAGACAATTATGACCCATAGTGTCACTGTTTGTAAAAGACATTGTGTTTTTGTACAAAATTAACTATGTTGTAATGAAATTTCCTTTTACCGTTTTGTAATTTATTTACTTTGATATATAAATGGTAAAAGTCCTTATGATTAGTTTCAGATTGAGATGATATGAGACAGTATCAATCCATAAAGGTTTAATCATTAAATATCCCTAGTCGTAGTATTATCGAGTTTGGACATCGATAATGCGGAATAGACTAGTATTGCACTTGTGCACGTTATGAGGGCATAACGGTATAGTTCTCATTTATTTAAGTATTGGATACTTATGTAAGTGGGATAGGAGGTTGTGTTTTACCGATGGTACGGAAAATAGCTTCGCTCTGGATAGACCCCGCGGAATCCCATTGGTAGTATGTATATGTGTCTATGGGAGTCCGCTTCAGGGTAGGTGTATTTGGTCTTAACCTGAGACTTGCATCGCTAGTATTTGCGACAATCGGTAAACTTTCATTTTGGTCATCCAGGGCTTTAACAGATTCTGTGTACGCCTCTATTGGGTTTATTGAGAATCGTAGTGTATTGGATGTGATGTCAAGACGGAAGTATCACTTCAGACATATGGAGATGATGATCACGCAGGGATTCAGAACTAGTTCTCTATTGTGTTGCAACCATCGGAATAATATGACAAGGTCATGATTATCTGATTCAAAGAGACTAGTTGTTTGATATCCGATATGTGCTTCGTACGGGGGAGACACTATTCCAGCCCCAGGCCTTGCACGTGACATCAGATACTGGATCGTTATACGCAATACTACGTATACAACGCCTGACATAGATTATATATTCAGTAAGAATATTTCTGGAGAATTGGGTAGGCACGGCGTTTTGCTAGAAGCCAACCATGTCTTGTAAATCGGTAAGCATGTGGTACGAGGTACTCACTTTATCGGATAGTCTGATAACCGGATTTACTGCCAACATATCCAGAGATCTCTTGGGTCGCTTCCCAAAGATTCACCGATGACAGTTAACTCGATTAGAATTAATCTGGGATTAATTAAGAGAGAGAAAATTAATCTGGGATTAATTGAAGCTTTATTTAATCTGGGATTAAATGTGTTCGGAAGAGAGAGAACGCGATTAATATGGAATTAATCAGTAAAATAAATTTAATAATTAAATTTTATTTTTCTATTTGATTTATTCATATTGGCTAAAATTAATATATCAGATATATTAATGTGAATTGGATTTCATTACGAAATTAAAGTCAGACTTTAATACGAACGAACGAATTAATTTAGAATTAATTCGTAAACGACGTTCGTAATATATTTACGAGGCATCGTTATTTAATTAAATTAGATTTAATTATTAAGCGATGAAAGTCCGTTTAATCGGATTAAACGGATCCGAGCCGCGGTAAATGTTCGTAGAGACATTTGAATTTTGAATTCAAATATGGGGCCCACTTCACATGTGGTAGTTGGGAGGGTAGTTGGCATTTATGCCAAACCATTTACTTTCCAACCACCTTGGAATGGTTTTGGTTAAACCATTTACCCAACCACCTTGTTTAGGTGAAAAGGGTAAATTGGTTTTTACCAAAAGGCATCTCTCTCTCTCATTTGGTAACACATCTCACAAACACAAACCCTAATCCATCATTTTGGGCGTGAGCTTCCTAGTTCTTCTCTATTTGATTTTGTTGCAAAGTCAAGTTAGCTAGCACTTCAAGGAATCAACAAAGGTGATAGGGAAACAACTCAAAGCTTGGAATCAACACAAAGGTTGGATCTTGGAGATCTTCATTCACAACTCAAAGCTTGGAATCAACACAAAGGAAGGATCTTGGAGATCTTCTTCTCAAAAATTTTAAAAGCTCAAATCCATTCAATGTAAGTAATTCCGCAACTTATAATGAATTTATGATCACCTTTTCTTGCTTATTAGATCCTTGGCATGTTCTAGGAACACTAACAGATAACGATACCTTTTCGCAACAAGCCTAGCTTTTTACGTTGGTATGTTGCCATCCATGTATGTCTTCCTTGAAGAATCATATAGAACCAATAGGCACAATGCCTTCCGGTACATCAACCAGTGTCCAAACTTGGTTGGTTTACATGGAATCCATTTCTGACTTCATGGCACTTTGCCATAATAGGGATTCGATACCTTGTATCACTTCCTCATACGTAGCCAGTTTGTATTCCTCAATAAGATTGACATCTACATGAGGTGAGATCAGAAACCCATATCTCCCAGGTTGTTTTCTGACTCTCTCCGACTTATGCGATTTCTTGTGTATTTGAAGATTGTGGTACAGTTTCATCCTTGATGAACTGTTTGTGTTCCGTTAGGACTCGGTGCCTAGAATAGTATTACTCCGATTTTCATCGGGGTTTACTTTCCTCCCACTTACCACTGCATATAGGTATTCCTCTTAGGAAAACCACATGGCGAGCAACAATTACATTGTTCTCTTGTGAGTTGTATAAGTACTATACTTTGGTTACCCTAGGATAACCCACAAATTAGGCACTTGTCCGATTTGGGTTTTAGTTTGGTATCATCCAAACATATGCCTAGCATTCCCAAATCTTCAGGAATGAGAAAACCCGGTTTCTTTCCTGTTCATATCTAATATGAAATCTGTCAAACAGATTTTTATGGAACCTTATTCAAAATAAGTTTTGCACTGTATAATGTGTATCCCTTGAAGGAAAATGGTAGCTCAGAGCGACTCATAATTAACCTTACTATGTCCAACAAGGTTCGGTTTCTCTGTTCGGACACACCGTGAAATTGAGGTGTTCCGTGAAGAGTCCACTGTGAAAGAATACTATACTCTTTCAAGTAATTGAGAAACTTATTGCTTAAGTATTTTCATCACGGTCCAATCATGATGTTTTAATATTTTAGCCGATCTGTTTGTCTACTTCGTGTCGAAACTCTTTGAATTTATCAAAAGTTTCTGATTCGTGTTTCAAAAGAAACACATAACCATAACACGATGCCACATCCGCAAAGGTTACGAAGTATTCATATCCACCTCTAGCCTAGCTAGACATGGGCCCACTTATGTCACTATGAACGAGGGCTAACAGATCGATGGCACTTATACTTTTACCAAGTAAAAGATATTTTAAGCACTTTGCCTAATAAACTAGATTCGTAAACATCATTTGATTAGGATCAAATCCGTCCTAGTACCCACTCTTCGAAAGTGTGGATATACGAGTCTTGTTTAAATGTGTCTCATACAACAATGCCATAAATAAGTCTCATCTGATTAATTCAGTTTGAGCTATTTATTTGTCATGTCATATGTTTGATATTCTTTTATATTCAAAATATAAATACTGTTATTCACATCTAATGTGCTTATCTCGATATCATCTTTATAAAATAAAACACTTTAGTGTTCTAGAATATAAAGGTATATCCGCAATGGATTAAACTCTGATATAGAGATAATGTTTCTAGTCAAACTAGGTACATTTTAACGTTTCCTAATTTAGGTACATACCCGAAGGGTAGTTCCTAAACTTAGGTTTCTACGGTTAAAACAGCGACTCTCGTCTCGTTTCCGATTCGCAGATAAATCTCAACTGAAGTCAGTATCCTGCTAATCAGCAGATTTTGCACATCAGTACATATTTATGTACCACATCTAGTATCAAAAATCCAATTTTGAAACTAATAGCGAACATGTTTATGACAAACATACTTAAAGCCAGAGCCTTACCCTGCTTTCATTTCCTTCATGTCTGCCTTGTCTATACGGCAGTCACATATCCAGTGACCCCGTTTGCCACAGTTTTGGCAGACATTTTGGGATATGTCATTTGTCTTCCCAGAAGACTGTGATGATTTTGCCTTTGCCCATTTTAGAAGCTCTGGCTCTGCCTCCTAGAGCATAGCCATTAACTCTCCAAGAGTTTACTCTTGGTTCACAATGAACCTACCCCAGCTTTCGGGAAGAGACTATAAGATCAAATCTTTGGTATTCTCGGCCACGTAGGTAATGCCCAGCTTACCTAACTGATCGATGTCAGCAATCATCTGCGACATCTACTGCTCGACAGATGTACCCTCTGACATACACGAGCTAAAAAGCTTCTTATGCAATTTGTACTTCTAAGATCTTAGAATAGATCTATGAAGGTCTTTAATTTCATCATCATGGTACAAGGATCTAATCCTTAATATTGACGACGGAATTAAAATATCATTGCATCAAGCATAAAGGATTGAGCACTAAAGTTATCATCACCATGAGTCATCCAAAACTCATGCTCCACTATTTACTCAACTCCGGGCTCAGGCCCAAGAGGTTGCTCTATCAAATAGAGTAACTTCTCAGTTCCCAGGACTACCCTGAGGTTTTATTCCCAATTTGAAAATTAAAGTCGTTTAATAACATTTTTACCCAGGTTTATGTTTTAAACGCTAATCTTTCAGTTATCTTGATTGCTATAGTCCAACTATCTAATCAACGATTTCAGGTACTATTGAATATAATGATTACTATAGTCTAACTATATAATCGACTATAATTTGATTAGTTAAATTCAAATATATTGATTACTATAATCCAATTATATAATCAACTATAAATGAAATAGTTTGAATACAGTCCAACTGTTTAATTAAAACAACGATTAAATATTAGTCCAACTAATATATTTATTAATTAATGACGAAAAATTAAAATGAGTGCGTATTGGCAAGTATCTAGACGAAATTACAAATTTAATACTTGCCTCCCACTATTTTTCGGCGAGCCTGTAACCCTCTGTTGAGTACTCGGGAAACCTTATTTTCTAGTGGGCTAGGATCCCATTAAATAACACACAACCTTGACTTTGGCCAACAAATTGTATGATATTTAACTAGGTAGATCTCTAAGATCAATTGGATCTTATCCAACTCCTAGATCCAGTAGGTGGACATCCAAATCCGAAACACATATCTAATATATGCCAATATATCCAATATATTGCCTAACCTTTTTTCCTCTGAATCAATTAAGCCTTGGCTTTGGCACAACAAACTTAATGATACCAGTTAAGCGAGACTCATTGACCTTGGAAAGCTTCGTAATCGATGTCGATGGACAAGAAGTGATCTTGACTTTGGCCAATAAATCACAACTTGGACAAGACATGCGATATTGAACAAAGCCTTCATGATTCAAAAACATCCGCGATGGATAAAGGTCTTGACTTTGGCCAACAAACCAGTGCCAATCTTGGATCTTGAGAATGAATCATTCAATGGAAGGAAAAACGCTTAATATTTGTTGAGGGTTTTTCGCGTAATTGGCAACCAATTAATTATCTTTGATTAGGTCTCATCATACACCCTTAAACATGCATTCTAAAAGTATAATAAGGCGCGATAAATAAATTAATAATGTTATACGGATGGATATTTAAAACAACTTGTTCCTAGAACAAATCTCTCTCTTTCCTCTCTTCCGCTAGCACAAATCTTACTTCTACCCAATTACATAACACTTCTAAAGAAACCTCATTTACATTGAGGGGAATAGGTGAGAAGATAAATACAAAGAATCAAGAGGTAATAGGCTGGACACGCAGGTCCAATTTAATAAATTCTAAATTTATTACAACAATTTCCAAAATTGCCCTCACCCATCTGATATCCATCCGATATGCATTATTCATATATCACATCCATGTATTCACATAAAGCATGTTATCAATCAATCTAATCCAATTAATTAATCTGAAATTAATGACCATCCAATGTTCAAACAATGATTTGATTTGCGCGAGTCCAACTCGTTTTAAGAATAAGTACTCAAAGTACGAATTCTTGAATTATATTAAACTACAATATTAAATCCAAGTCTCAGGTTAAGACCAAATACACCTACCCTGATTCAGACTTCCATAGACACATAGTCATACTACCAATGGGATTCTAAGGGGTCTATCCAGAGCGAAGCTGTTTCGTACCATCGGTAAACACAACCTCCTATTACACTTGCATGAGTATCCAATACTCAAATATATGAGAACTATGCCGTTATGCTCCTATAACACGCACAAGTGCAATACTAGTCTATTCCGCATTATCGATGACCAATCTCGATAATACTCCGACTAGGGATGTTTTAATGATTAAACCTTCATGGATTGATATTGTCTCATATCTTATCAATCTGGAACTAATCATATGGACTTTTATCATTTATATATCCCGGTAATCCAATTACAAATGATAAAAGAGCAATTTCCTTTGTCACATAGTTAATTTGTACAACAACACCATGTTCTGTACAAATAGTGATGCTATGGGTCATAATTGTCCAACACCAACAAGTTCACATCTTATGACAAGAAGTCCAAACGAATCCAAATGATGATGGTCCCAAACACAAGCATAAAGGGTGGCTTCTATAGGATATATGTGGGCTTATAAGGATATGGATAAAGGCTCCCGCCGGCAAAAGGGTTACCCACAACTAGGCCTCCCCACTCAAGGGTTCGATCGACCAATAGGCACTAGGTCAGGGAGCCGAGAGAGTGTTTACGGTTTGCTTCTTGTTTTTGTTGGTTCGGTATAAAGGGGCTTATTTTGTTGTTTGTGTCAGTCGGTGGGGTTTTGCTTATGCACTGTCTGGTTGGTTTGCTTTCACGTTTGCTTTTGTTGTTCAGTGATTTATTCACGTGAAGAAGAGGCCGAGAGTGAGAAGGGCTTTTTAGGGTTTGACTTTACCGAGTCTGTGTGTGAAAGAAGAGAGAGATCAGTGCCGTGAGTTGTTTAGGGTTTTCTGTTATTTTGGTGATGGTGTGTTAATGTTCATAAGAGAGGGTAGGCTGCCGAGTCTGAGGGAAAGAAGGAGCGTGAAGAGTCTAGGTTAGAGAGAGGATAGAGGGGTCAAGAGAGAAGAATGAGATGGTTGTCGTGAGTAGTGTGTGCATGGGAGAGAAGTGTATGAGAGTGGTTGTTTGTGGATTCGGTGTGGAAGTCGTTGAGGGCTGCTTGTGCGTGGCTGATTAATAGAGATGAGGCTGTGTTGTTTAGGGTTTGCTGAGTGGTTCTGTAAAAGGGAGAGCTGTATGCGTGGCTTGATGTGAGAGATGGGAGAATATTGAGAAAAGTTGAGAGAGATGGGATCAGAGAGTGAGAGGGAAGCTGAATCAATGGTTTAGGGTTTCTTGTGCATGAAAATAATGAAAGCCAATGAGGCATAGGGTTTGGTTTATGTCTCTGGAATGAGAGCGAGTGTGTGATGGTTTCTTGGTGGCTTTAGGGTTTCGATTTGTGAGTGTGTGTTCAGTGGGAGAGAGACCTCATAGAGGGAAGAGATGACTAGTGTTTCTGTTTTGTTGAGGCCATGTGTTAGTGTCTCATAGGGTTTCTTGTTGCTTGCCGAGTGTGGTTAAGGGATGTGAGGGATATTTAAGTGCAGTGGGCAGTTTGCCGAGTGTAGCGATAAGAAAGAGATCAGAGAGAGACGTTAGCCTATATGGTTCTTTCTTGTTTTTTTTTGTTTTTTTTTGGCTCTTTGAGTGGTCTGTGGTGTTTTTATTTATGTGATGGGCGAGATGGAGTGTTGATTGCCGAGAGTTATTTTGTGAGTGGAATAGAGAAGTGAAAGAGAAAGGTTATTAGGGTTTCCTGATTCACTTGTATCGTAAATGAGAGATGAGAGAGGGATGAAGGCTGTCAGAGTTGAGAGAGTGTTAGGGTTGGCTTTTATAGGTCACATAACTATGGTTTTCATACAATTTTATGGGAGTATTGATAAAGGCTTCCACCGGTGAAGGGTTGCCAACAACTAGGTCTCGCCATTCAAGGGTTCGATCGACCAAGTGAGCGCACCTTTTTTATACCCTAAGGTACGTGCCAACGAGTGATGATACCATATAACGCTCCGTCGCTTCGAGCAAAAATGACTTCACGATACATGATGCCATCAAGGTAAGAAAAGGTATGCAAAATATATAAGACAAGGTTAACTAAAGCAAAAATCACAAACATTACAAGACATTATTTCGGGGCCGATTCTCTATCCCCAGTGGAGTCACCAGACTATAGACAATGCCACATAGGTGGGCGACGCTGTCCGGGCTCGCGGCCCGGTCGAGAGTACGGAGTAGTCCGCGGAGCACTAAACTGGAGAAATAAAATAGAGTCGCCACCCAATGTGAACTGGGAAATGATTTAAGGCCGCACTCACCCCTCGCAAGGGATGATCTCAAACCATTGGGTTCAGAATGGTCCCTTAATTATGCCAATTGTAATGAAAAGATTTATGCAAAAGTATAATCAAGTCTTATGCAACACATGCAAGATAATGTAATCAACACACATTGCACACCCATAAACGTAAATAAATAAAAAGGAAGACAAATGCATAATTTCATAGACATATTAAACAATGATGCGCAATAACGTAAGTAATAACAACTATAACAGCATTAATAATAAAAGCGGATAATTAGATACGTAATGCAAATGAAATGACCAAAGAAGCAAACATGCATGAAATATGATGAAATGAGGTATGTTCACTGTATGTACATTCGTATAGCGTTCAGAAACGCATTCGAATGATAAATAGAAGGCACGCATTCCTGTAGCATTTGGAAACGCGTTCGAACGAAAATGAGACAGAATATACACGTTCGTATAGCGTTCGTAAACGCGTTCGAACGGTAAACAGGATGCATATGTTCGTCTAGCATCAGAAAACACATTCGAACGAGAATGAGATAGAATGTCCACGTTCGTATAGCGTTCGGAAATGCATTCGAATGGGATAAGACTTGATACATGATAAAACAGAATGCATGCACGTTCGAGTAGCATTCGTAAACGCGTTGGAACGGGCTGAGGCAGAATGCATACGTTCGTGTAGCGTTCAGAAATACGTTCGAACGAGATTACCAAAATGGTATCTGGAATGACATAAACACATGCGTGAATGTTTCTCAAGCGATACGTGGAATTGTATCCCAAGTACAGACCGCACTACCGTTCATTCAGATTCGGCTACGAAATTTACGTCTGGGTTTCCGATATAGCACAAGAGATAGCAAACACTCAAACATAAACATGGCATGAATGCGAAAATGAAAAATGCAAAATGAAAACCAAGACAAAGATGAATAACGGAGTAAATAGGAGAAGGGCGAGGTGAACTGTGGTAAAGGTAGCCTTTAGGCATTTCCCTCGAATAGAGGACCTTTGACCCAACATGATTAACCCTTGCGCATGAGATAACAATACATAGATAAACAAAGCAACAACGTACGGAAAGTAAACAATGGAATGATAAAAGAGATACGACCAATGCCAACATCTATATGGGACCTCGTATGCCCGATTGAACGTATTTCACATTCAACCGAGTATACTTCATCCAACGCGGTGAAATGTCGTGGTAAAGGTAGCCTTTAGGCATTTCCCTCGAATAGAGAACCTTTAATCCATCATGATTAGCCCATGCGCACGAGATAGCAATGCATAAATAAATTGTTGGTTTATTCTAAGGTCCCAAGATCAAATCAAGACATGAAATAATGCGTGAACACACCAACGGAGATAGCGGAATACTCACATTGATCGGTTATGTCAAATTGAAGACGAATCAAGGCCAAAAACGCACTGCCCTTCACGCCAAACTGCTGGCAGTCCACTGCCCTGCAAAACAGAAATTTGAGTGAAGAAACGGAGCTCCTAGCTTCGTCGGATGGATCCCGTCTCATGGTCGAACCTCCCTACCACCTTCGCAAGACTTGAAAGTGTGCTAGCACTTGATTTTTCACCATGAAAATCACTCTTTGCTTCCCTAAAGTCCACGCCATTTCTGGTTCCAAACCAGTCCAAGAATTTCTTCATTTGGGCGTGAGAGAAGAGAGAGTTTTGAGAGAGATGAAATTGTGTTATGTTAAAAAGATTTACCAAAAATCAATTTATATTTATGCCATAATGTTTATTAAATAAATAATAAACTTATGACACAAAACATGCAATGGCTTAGAGTGTCAAACACTCAAACTCCATGCAAAACCATTGAGTGTATTGTACACAATCTTCATGCAATGCATTAGAATTAAATAATGCATAATATGACATGTGTCATGTGGGCCCCACACGTTTCCAAATGAAAGTGGGCCCACGTGCACTCACGCGTTCGGGTTCGATATTTCCGAAATACCGAGCTTACGTCGCGACGTTAATTAAATCGAATAATTACGGCTAGCGAAATTATTATTTACATCGCTAACGAATTAATTCTAAATTAACTCGTTTGCCCGAATTAAAATCTAATTTTAATTTCGCGTCGAAATCGAATTTCGATTATTATATCGAATATAATAATTTTATCGATAAATTCCAAATTAATCGTTCTCTCTCTTTAGACGACATTTTATCCCGGATAAAATATCTCCGTTATTAATCCTAGATTAATTTTCTCTCTCTTCTGTATAATCCCAGATTATTCAAGAGTGCGAGTTGTGCGTCATCGGTGGATTATCGGGAAGCGACCCATGAGATCCCCGGATAATCTGGCAGTAAATACGGTCGTCGGAGTATCCGAATCACGTACGTACCAAGTACTACGTTCTACCGATTTACGAGACAAGGTCGACTCCTAGCAAAGCACCAAGTCTTCCCAAGTTCTCCGGACATATTCATCAAAGAATATCTAGATCTGTATCAAGCGTAGTATACGATTGTATTGTGCATATCGGCCCAGTATCGGATAATCACGTGCTAGGGCTGGGGCTGGATTAGTGTCTGCCCCGTCCGAAACACATATCGGATGTCTGGTAACTAGTCTCTATAATCGGATATTCATGACCTGGTCATAATATCACGATTGGATGCGCATCACTGAAGAGCACTAATACCGTATCCTGCGTGACATCATCTCCATTATGACTGGAGTGACACTTCCGTCTTGACATCACATCCAATACACTACGATTCTCTGATAAACCCAGAAGTGGTGTACACAGAACCAGTTAAGATCCCCCACCACCAAAACCAAAGTTTACCGATTGTCGTAAGTATTAGCGATGTAAGTCTTAGGTTAAGACTATACACACCTACCTTGATTTCGGCCTCCCATAGACACCTAGTCATAATACCAATGGGATTCCGAAGGGTCTATCCAGAGCAAAGCTGTTTCCCGTACCATCGGTGAAACACGACCTCCTATCGCACTTACACAAGTATCCAATACTTATATATATGAGAACTATGCCGTTGTGCCCTCACAACGCGCACAAGTGCAATACTAGCCTATTCCGCATTATCGATGTCCAGTCTCGATAATACTACGACTAGGGATATTTAATGATTAATCCTTCGTGGACTGATACTGTCTCATATCATCTCAATCCAGGAACCAATCATAGGGACCTCTCTTCATTTATATATCTATGGTGATCTAATCACAAATGATGAGAGTGCAATTTCCTTATTACATAGTTAATTTGCTACAACAACACAATGATCTGTGCAAATAGCGACGCTATGGGTCATATTATCCAACATAATAACATACGGAAAGTAAATAACGGAATGATAAAAGAGATGCGACCAAGGCCAATATCTATATGGGACCTCGTATGCTCGATTGAACGTATTTCATATTCAATCGACTATATTTCGTCTGGCGCGGCAAAACATCATGGTAAAGGTAGCCTTTAGGCATTTCCCTCGAATTGAGGACCTTTAATCCATCATGATTAGCCCATGCGCATCAAGTGACAATGTATGAATAAACGAAGTGATAAAACGTAAAAAAGTAAATGACGGAATAATAAAAATGGGGGCGCGGCAAAACATCGTGGTAAAGGTAGCCTTTAGGCATTTCCCTCGAATAGATGACCTTTAATCCATCATGATTAGCCCATGCGCATCAAGTGACAATGCATGAATAAACAAAATAATAATATGTAAGAAGTAAATAACATAATAATAAAAGAGATGCGACCAAGGTCAACATCTATATGGGACCTCGTATGCCCGATTGAACGTATTTCACATTCAACCAAGTATACTTCGTCCGGCGCGGTAAAACGTCATGGTAAAGGTAGCCTTTAGGCATTTCCCTCTAATAGAGGACCTTTAATCCATCATTATTAGCCCATGCGCATGAGATAGCAATGCATGAATAAACAAAGCAATAATACACAAAAATTAAATAACATAATAATAAAAGAGATGCAACTAAGGCCAACATCTATATAGGACATCGTATGCCCGATTGAACAAATTTCACATTCAACCAAGTATACTTCGTCCGGTGCGGCATAACGTTGTGGTAAAGGTAGCCTTTAGGAATTTCCCTCGAAAAGAGGACCTTTAATCCATCATGATTAGCCCATGTGCACGAGATAACAATGCATGAATAAACAAAGCAATAATACGCAAAAAGTAAATAACATAATAATAAAAGAGATGCGACCAAGGCCAACATCTATATGGGACCTCGTATGCCCGATTGAACGTATTTCACATTCAACCAAGTATACTTCGTCCGGCGTGGCAAAACATTTGTTGTAAAGATAGCCTTTAGGCATTTCCCTCGAATAGAGGACCTTTAATCCATCATGATTAGCCCATGCGCACGAGATAGCAATGCATGAATAAATAAAGCAATAACATGCGGAAAGTAAATAAAAAAATAATAAAACATAAATGGTGAATGAACACAAAATTAAATAACAGAATAAAACATGTTCTTGAAAGTTTCTCAAGCGGTACGTTGAGTCGTATCCCAAGTACAGACCGCATTACCATCCATTCGGATTCGGCTACGTTCTATTCGTTTTTGTTTGTGTAAGCAGTGTCCGTGAATGAGTGGTTAGTGTGTGTGTTGAAGGTGGCTGTGCGTGAGTTGGTTTTTGTGAGGTGTTGCGTGAAGTGAGTGTGTTTTACCGTGTCAATCAATGAATGAAAAAAGAGAGGGCGTGTATGTGTCTCATTGTGTTGAGAGCCGATGGATGTTTGTGGTGTGTGGCAGTTTGTGGTAGAGAGAGAGAGGGACGTGTCAGTCTAAGGAAAATGAGAGAGTGTGGAGAAGCTGTGAGTGGCGCTAAGGGTTTTGTCTCCTTGTTTATAGATAGGCGAGAGAGAGACTAGAGAGGGGATTATTTTCTTTGTGAATTTTTGTGTGAGCTGTGAGGAGTGAGAAGAGTTTAGGGGTTGGTTTTGTCCTCTTTTTATAATAGTGCATGTTAGGGTTTCCTTGTTTGTGCATGGCTTAAAAGGGGAACAAACTAAACAATTATGAGGTGTATTTAATTAAGTTATTTAGGGAAAGAATATTTGTATTTTTGGTGGAGGAATATCTTTAATTTGGGAGGTGATTTATTTAGATTAGGAAGAGGATTTGATTGGATTTTAACATGTGTTAAATATGTTTTAAGTATTTTGGATTGGATTTGGTGGGCCTTGGGTGTGTGGGTTGGTTGTGTGTGGGCTTAGGCGTGTGGCTTGGTTGTGTGTGGGCTTAGGCGTGTGGCTTAGTGTGGATTGCGGGGATTTTGGGACAATGACAAATTTTAAAACAGAGATTAATCAAGCGAGCCCGAGGCTAAATAAAAGAATTAAATTTTGATAAGGTATTAATTTTTAAATTTTTCCCTTCCGACGTCCGTTTCCCGTGACTTCCGTAACTTATCGGGTAGTGCCTCCATATGAGGCTCATCATCGGGCTTCATGCAAAAATGCAGTGCCTACACCTAGATCCCCCGAACTATCTAGGCCAATGGTCTGTTTAGGGGGTGTATATTGTTCATCCGGTGACATGGTTGACCTGGACAGGTGGCCTTCTCTCTTGTGTTGGATTATTCTGAGGTATCAACCCGAACTCCTGCATCGGGACCGATCTCCTCAAGTCTATTCCAATATCTCATTGATTCTCTGGCTGGGGTGCTCTTGGCTTCTGGGCAGTCATAATCTGGTATCTCCTGGATCCTCATGTGAGACCATAACCTTCCGACTTTCATAGCCCCTTTAAAATTTCAGCGGCTCCGGGGAGTCATACGCCCTGACCTCTAAAACAAGGTCGTGGTTGTTGGATAATATGACCCATAGCGTCACTGTTTGTACAGATCATATTGTTGTTGTACAAATTAACTATGTGACAAGGAAATTGCACTCTCATCATTTGTGATTAGATCACCTTAGATATATAAATGAAGAGAGGTCTCTATGATTAGTTCCTGGATTGAGAATGATATGAGACAGTATCAGTCCACGAAAGATTAATCATTAAATATCCCTAGTCGTAGTATTATCGAGACTGGACATCGATAATGCGGAATAGGCTAGTATTGCACTTGTGCGCGTTGTGAGGGCACAACGGCATAGTTCTCATATATATAAGTATTGGATACTTATGCAAGTGCGATAGGAGGTTGTGTTTCACCGATGGTACGGGAAACAGCTTCGCTCTGGATAGACCCCTCGAAATCCCATTGGTATTATGACTATGTGTCTATGGGAGTCCGACATCAGGGTAGGTGTGTATGGTCTTAACCTGAGACTTACACCGCTAATGCTTACGACAATCAATATGCTTTAGTTAAGGTCGTCCAGGACTCTAACCGGTTCTGTGTACGCCAATGCTGGGCATATTGAGAATCGTAGAGTATTGGGTGTGATGTCAAGACGGAAGTATTACTCCAGTCATAGTGGAGATGATGTCACGCAGGATACGGTATTAGTGCTCTTAAGTGCTGGCCGGCCATCGGGATATTATGACAAGGTCATGTATATCCGATTATAGAGACTAGTTACCAGACATCCGACATGTGCTTCGGACGGGGCAGACACTTATCCAGCCCCAGCCCTAGCACGTGACTATCCGATATTGGGCCGATATACACGATACTTGGTATACTACGCTTGATATAGATCTTAAATATTCTTAGATGAATATGACCGGAGAATTGGGTAGACTTCGTGCTTTGCTAGAAGCCGATCTTGTCTCGTAAATCGGTAGAACGTAGTACTTGGTACGTACGTGATTCGGATACTCCGACGACCGTATTTACTACCGACTTATCCGGGGATCTCATGGGTCGCTTCCCGATAATGCACCGATGACGCATAACTCGCACTCATTAATAATCTGGGATTATATAGAAGAAAGAGAAAATTAATCTAGGATTAATTACGGAGATATTTTATTTGGGATAAAATATCGTCTAAAGAGAGAGAATGATTAATTTGGAATTAATCGGTAAAATAATATATTCGATATATTAAACGAAATTAGATTTCGACGCGGAATTAAAATTAGATTTTAATTCGGGCAAACGAATTAATTTAAAATTAATTCGTTAGCGACGTGAATAGTGAATTCGCTAGGCGTAATCATTTAATTACGACGCGACGGAAAATTCGCTAATTGAGAATTAGTGAACCCAAGCCCGAGTGTGATTGCGAGCGCATTCGTATTTCGAATTCGAGTGCGGCAACGCAAGTCACATCAAGCGTCAAATCATTCGTCACATCAAGCGTCAAATCAAAAGTCACTTTGAGTGATGTGATTGATTGATTGATGTGATTGATTGATTGAGTGAATGACACACATCAAGTCACTTTAATAAAGTGAAAATGAATAGTGATGTGTTTTGGTGAAATAGTGTAAGTTGGTGAGACATTTACCTTTTGATTATTTTATATATTATTTGGTAATTGTTTTAATATATTTTCTTGGAAAATATATATAAAGCTTTTTGGAAAATGCTTTGACTAACTTAATACACAATTTCTCTCCTCCATTTCTCTCTTTCTCACGCCCAAAAGGGCTTCATTTTCTTCTTCTTCACTGCTCACTGGCGTGAGCTAAATGGGAAGCAATGAGTGTGTTTTGTTGCAAAAACGCAAGTGCTAGCACACTTACGAGACTTGTGAAGGTGTTAGGGAGGTTCACCCATGAGGCGGGATCCGTTCGACGAAGCTTGGAGCTTGACGAAGGACCAAATTTGAAGCCGAAACAGTGAGCAACATCACTGCAGTTCACGCCCTTGGCAGTGGGGTTTTTCAAGTTTTGTTGCTTGCCGCGTCTCTCAACCGATCGATGTGAGTATTCCGCTACCTCCGTTGATGTATTCACACATGTATTTCATGTCTTGTTTGATCTTGGGACCTAGATATAAACCTAACAATGGCATCAAGAGCTATAGGTTCAAGCATGAAAATGTAGGGCTTAAAATTGGGTACTTTGTATTTGAGCATGATTTTATAAAATTGGATGTTTGAGCATGCTTAATATATGTTGTATTGAAGATTGATTTGATCAATTTCAAGAAAATGTATTTGGAACAATTTTCCCCAAATTTGGAGTGTTGGCCGAATGTATGTATAATTTGGAATCCATGGAATTTTTCCATTTTGATTCATTGGATGAGTTATAATGATGAAGGATGATATACAACTCAAATTCAATCATATATAATCATCCTCAAACAATCAATTAGACAGAATCAAGCCAAAATCAAAAAGCCCCAAATTTGCTCAAGAACCCTAATTCGGTTTTCATGCATCAAAAGCTCTAGATACCATTGTTGGAGTTCAATTCAAGGTCCCAAGGATCAACAAATCATGCACAAAAACCACATATGAACACATCAAAGGAGGTGCGGAATATACTCACATTGATGGGTTTGATGCTAGGAAGAACACAACCAAAACGCACTGCATGTTACTGCTCGGCAGTGAGCTGCGAAGAAGGTAGACTGCTCGGCGTGGGGGCTGCTTCCTCCTCCAAGAATCGGCCATGCATGAACTCCATTGAAGCTCCAAGCTTCAAGCTTTCCAAGCTCATGAAGACACTTCCCTATCACCTACGTATCACTCAAGGTGTGTGCTAGCACTCAGTTTTGCAACAAAAACGTCACCTTGCTTCTCTATTTACTCGGCAGAAAACAGAACAGAAGAAGAAGAAGACTGTTGCCAAAACCGTGAAGGAGAGAAAGAGAAAAGGGAGGGAGAGCATTTTCACGTGTAACCGTGAATGATGAGAGAGAGAAGGCAAAATGGTTTTTCTTATATTTGTATTTTATTTCCAAAATAAAATCAAATACCAAAAACTTTTCATTTACCAAGTACAAAAGTCAAGAAAGCAAAAGGCTTTCATCATTTCAACTTTTGCTTTAAGGTCACATCACATCACTTTAATAAAGTGACATGTTGTCAAGTCACACATCACCAAAGTGACAATTGATTTGACGATTGATGCGACTAACGATTTGACGCTGATGTGACTTGCGTGCCGCGCTCGAATTCGAAATGCGAATGCGCTCGCAATCACTCTCCTCGGGCTCGGTTCGCTAATTCCAAATTAACGAATTTTCCGTCGCGTCTAATTAAATGATACGCCTAGCGAATTCACTATTCACGTCGCTAACGAATTAATTCTAAATTAATTCGTTCGCCCGAATTAAAATCTAATTTTAATTCCGCGTCGAAATCCAATTTCGATTAATATATCGAATATATTAATTTTATCGATTAATTCCAAATTAATCATTCTCTCTCTTTAATTAATATTTTATCCGAGATAAAATATCTCCGTAATTAATCCCAGATTAATTTTCTCTCTCATCGAATTAATCCCAGATTAATTCTATCTCTCTCTTCTAATTAATCCCAGATTAATCAAAGTGCGAGTAATACGTCATCGGTGAATCTTCAGGAAGGGACCCATGAGATCTCCGGATATGTTGGCAGTAAATACGATCGTCGGACTGTCCGAACACGAAAGTAATCGTACTACTACGTTTATATCGATTTACAAGACAAGGTTGGCTTCTAGCAAAGCGCCATGCCTACCCAATTCTCCAGAAATATTCTTACAGGAATATAGATCTGTATCAAGCGTAGTATACCGTAGTATTGTGTATATTGGCCCAGTATCGGATAATCACGTGCTAGGGCTGGGGCTGGATAAGTGTCTGCCCCGTCCGAAGCACATGTCGGATGTCTGGTAACATAGTCCTATAATCGGATATACATGACCTGGTCACAATATCCCGATTGGTTGCGCAACACTCAAGAGCACTATACCGTATCCTGCGTGACATCAACTCCAATATGACTGAAGTGATACTTCCGTCTTGACATCACACCCAATACACTACGACTCTCTGATAAACCCAGAAGGGTGTACACAGAACCCGTTAAAGTCCCCTACCACCAAGACCAAAGTCAATCGATTATCGTAAGTATTAGCGATGTAAGTCTCAGGTTAAGACCATACACACCTACCTTGATTTCGGCCTCCCATAGACACATAGTCATAATACCAATGGGATTCCGAGGGGTCTATCCAGAGCGAAGCTGTTTCCCGTACCATCGGTGAAACACGACCTCCTATCGCACTTGCATAAGTATCCAATACTTATATATATGAGAACTATGCCGTTGTGCCCTCACAACGCGCACAAGTGCAATACTAGCCTATTCCGCATTATCGATGTCCAGTCTCGATAATACTACGGCTAGGGATATTTAATGATTAAACCTTCGGGGACTGATACTGTCTCATATCAATTCTCAGTCCAGGTACTAATCATAGGGACCTCTCTTCATTTATTATCTATGGTGATCTAATCACAAATGATGAGAGTGCAATTTCCTTGTCACATAGTTAATTTGCTACAACAACACAATGATCTGTGCAAATAGTGACGCTATGGGTCATTTTGTCCAACAATCTCCCACTTGGCACATAGCCAGTCACTCAAGTGTCCCACACCTGAACTATGTACGGTTCGCTCAAATTGCTGAGGAAAGGTTTTCGTCAGCGGATTTGCTTAATTATCGTCTGACGCGATTTACACGATCATCACATCGCCACGATGTATGATCCGAACGAATCGGATGATATAGAAGTATATATCTGGATCGTCGATGAGACCTTTAATTCTTTAGCCTGTGCTGACTCCTAGCTCAGCTGCTAACAGAACTATATCTAATCTAATTAGATTTATTATCGATCCAAATGGCTTCTATTGCTGCTGCCTCAGCTGCAGCAATAATCCGCATTTGTTGTTAATTCGGCAACAGTTATCTTGCTCGGAAGATTTCCAGCTCACTGTCCCAGTGTTCAAACTTTATAGTACCAGCAGTATTTAATTGTTCGGAAACTTGCAGTAGTGATCCCAGTCACTTCAAGTTCTCCTTCTCCATAATTTAAGACAACATCTTTAGTTCTCTAAGATACTAACAGATGTCCTTAACTTCAATCCAGTGACTATCACTTGGATTGACCTGATTGTGACTCCATATGCTCGAAGCGTATGAGACACCAATACAAGTACATTTTAAATGTACAATTTCTCAGAGAGTGTTACCACATCCAAATCTAGCCCAGTAGATCTTTATTCCTTGAATAAAGGTTGTTACTACTCCCAGAATTCTACTACGAGAATTTCTATGAAAGCCAAGCTTTCACCGATTGTTTTATGGGAATTTCATTGTCAAAAAAGTGACATATTATTATTATTTTACATGACATTCATGTCAGTGCACTCCCAGTAACCTCCTTATATACACAAGAATTATTTCGTTTTGAGTCAAATCATAACCATTATGATTATTTCAAAACGGTAGTTCCAAGAACCTTATGCTTGCTTCAATCCAAACATGGATCGAATAACCGGTAAACCTTGTTTGTCGGTTATACAAAATCGTCAGGATGTTGCAGCATCCTCCAAAAGGTTTCCTTTTCAGGAAAGCGATTTTGATCTGCAACTGACACATTTCATAAATGAAATATGCAGTTATCAACAAGCATCTTCTCAAAATGGATTTACCATGGCAACAGGTAAAAGGTTGAACCGTTATTAACACAATGTTGATAACGATACCTTTCCGTCAAAAGCCCTGCTTTGCACGTTGGTATGTTGCCTTCCATGTTTGTCTTCCTTGAAGACGTTTAATGTACCATAGGCAAATGCCTTGTGGTACAACAACTAGTATCCAAAATAGTTGTTAACATGGAATCCATTCCGGACTCATGGCACTTTGCCATAACAGAGAGTCGATACCTCGTATCACTTCCTCTAAACGTAGTCGGATGGATATACCTTCATAAGATTGACATCTTAATGAGGTTAGATCAGAAACCCATACCCTAGGTTGTTTTCTGACTCTATCCGATCTACCCGATTTCTTGTGTATTTGAAGATTAATGGTACAGATTCATCATAGATGAATTGTTTGTGTTCCATTACGTACCTTGTGCCTTGAATAGTATTACTCTGATTTTCATCGAGTATCACTATCCTCCCACTGACCACTGCATATCGGTATTCCTCTCAGGAAAACCGCATGGTGAGCAACAATCACATTGTTCTCATGTGGGATTTATAAGTACTATACTTATGGTTTTCCTTAGGATAACCTATATTGGCACTAATCCAATTTGGGTTCTTAGTTTGGTATCATCCAAACTTTATGCCTGGCATACCCAAATTATCAGGAATGAGAAACCTCGTTTCTTTCCTGTTCATATCCTATATGATATCTGTCAAACAGATTTACATGGAACCTTATTCTAAATAAGTTTTGCACTGTTAATACATATCATGTTGAAGGAAACAGTAGCTCAGAGCGACTCGCGAAAAACCTAATCATGTCCAACAAAACTTGGTTTTTAGTTCTGACACACCGTCAATTGACGTGTCTCGGGAGGAGTCCTCATATGAAAGAATACCGTACTCTTTCATGTACGTATGAAACTTACTGCTTAAGTATTTACCAATACGGTCTTACCGTAGCGGCATAATACTACAGCCGATCTGTTTGTATACTTCGTGTCGAAACTCAAAGTTTCGTATTTGTGTTCTTCAAAAGAAACACATAACCATAACGTGATGCCACATCCGTTAAGGTCACGAAATATTCATGTACACATCTAGCCAAGCTAGATATGGGCCAACTTACTTCACCATGAATAGGGTTTACAGATCGGTGGCTTTTACACTATTACCTAGTAAATAGTATTTTAGGTACTTTACCTAGTAAACTAGATTCGTAGACCTTATTTGAATAGTCAAATCAGTCCTAGTACCCACTCTTCAAAAGTGTGGATATACGAGTCTTGTTTAATTGTGTCCCAGACAACAATGCCACAAATAAGTCTCTATTATGATCAAATCAATATGAGCTAATTTATTTGTCATTTTATATGTTTGAGATTTTATTTATATTCAAAATATAAATTCTGTTATTCACATCTAATATGTTTATCTCGGTATCATCTTTATATAATAAAACACTTAGTGTTCTAGAATATAAAGGTTTTATCCGCAATGGATTAAACACTGATATAGAGATAATGTCTCTAGTCAAACTAGTTACATTATAACAGTTCCTAATTTAAGTACATACCCAAAGGGTAGTTCCTAAACTTAGGTATCCACGGTCGAAACAGCGACCTTCGTCCAGTTTCCGATTCGCAGAGAAATCTCAGCTTGAAGTCAGTATCCTGCTCAAAGCAGATTCTGAATATCAATACATATATATTATGTACCACACTAAGTATTTAAAATCTAATTTCAATACTAGCTGTGAACATAACTAAGACAAACATTTTTTAAAGTTAGAGCCTCGCCCTTTCTTTAATTCCTTCGTGTCTTCCATATCCAAATGGCAGTCACTTTGGGATATGTCAATTATCCTTTTCAATATTTTAGGAACCTTAGGCCAAGCCTTGGGTTTTTTAGAATATTGAAAGGAATGTGCACCTCGTGCAACATGCCCAAATTGCAAACTTTGACTTTTCTCCACTAGAATAGTCAATTAATTCTCCAAGAATTATTAATTGCAATTTTAATACTTTTAAATCTAAAGATAGATTTATTATAAGTATATTAATTAAGCATTAAAGTCATCATCACATAAATCTTCCAAAGATTTTATGCTCTACTATTTGCTTAATTTTGGGCGTAAGGTATAATAAGTTATTTTATCAAATAAAGTAACCTATTATTTATTCCCAATTTGAAAATTAAATCATTTAAAATATTTTAATCCCAGATTATATTTTAAATATCCTTCTTTTCAATTTTATCTTGATTACAATAGTCCAACTATTTAATCAACGATTAGTGGTACTATTTATATATAATGATTATAATAGTCCAACTATATAATCAAATATAATCCAAATTAATTAACCTCAATTACATTGATTACTATAATCCAATTATAAAATCAACTGTAAACTGAAATTAATTAATTCAAATATATTGATTAATATAATCCAATTATATATAATCAAGTATAATACAGTCCAACTGTTTATTAAAACAACATAAAAATATTAGTCCAACTAATACTTTTGATTAATATGACGAATAAAATAAAATGAGCGTGTTTAGCGAGTATTCGAACGAATGTTGCAAATTCAATACTTGCCTCCCACTATTTTTCGTCGAGCCTCTAACCCTCTGTGGAGTACTCGGGAAACCGTGTTTCCTAGTGGGCTAGGATCCTATTAAATAACACACAACCCTGACTTTGGCCAATAAAAAGCTGTATGCTATTTAACTAGGTAGATCTCACAGATCAATTGGATCTCATCCAATTCCTAGATCCGGTTAGGTGGACATCCAAGTCCGAAACATATGTATAATGTCAATGTATCCATTACATTTTCCTAACCCTATCCTCTGAATCATCTAGGCCTTGGCTTTGGCCAAAAACAAACCTAATGATTCCAGTTAAGCTGGACCCATTGACGAGGAAAGTTTTGTAATCAATGTCATTGGACAAAATGATCTGACTTTGGCCAATAAAAATCACGATTTGGACAAGACACCGATATGCAACAAAACTCTCATGATTCAAGTACATCCTTGATTGACAAAGGTCTTGACTTTGGTCAATAAAAAACCAATGCCAACTTCGGATCTTGAACAAGAATCATTCAATGGAAGGATATTTTGCTTAATATAAAACGAGGGTTTTTCGCGTGCAAATTGGCTACCAATTTAATTATCTTTGTTAAGGTCTCATCATCATACACCCTTAAGCATGCATTCTAAACACATAATAAAGCGAGTATGAAATAAAATAATAATGATATGCGGATGGATATTTTACATTGATCCTAGATCAAATCTCTCACTTTCTCTCTCCCTCCGCTAGCACTTGTATTACTACTTCTACCCGTTACACTACACTTCTAAAGAAACCTCTTTTACATGGAGGGGAATAGGTGAGAGAGAATACAAAGAAATAAGAGATAAGGCTGGACACGCAGGTCCAATTTAATAAATCAAATTTATTACAATTTCCAAAATCGCCCAACCCGACTAATATCCATCCGATATACATTATTCAAACATCACAACCATGTATTCATACAAGCATGTTATCAATCAATCAATCAAATTAATTAATCTTGATTATTAGTGATCATCCAATGTTCAAACAAAGATTTGATTTTTGTTCGAGTCAAACTCGTTTTGCGAACACGTACTCAAAGTACGATTTCTACGAATTAAATTAAATTACATAATTAAATCCAATTTAATACGTATTTAATTCTAATTCATTATTTAATTTTAAATTAAATATTACACTTTTATTAACGAACCTTTACGACTTAAATTCCAAATTTAATCGCAACGGGTCTCAAAGCCCGATTAACATCTAATGTTTTATTTAATTAAAGTCCAATGGGCTTTTAATTAATTTCTATAGGCGTGGACTTTTGGTCAACTCGGGTCAAACCGAACAACCAAAATCCAATCCGGGAGTTACCCCATAAGCCTTTAAATTAATTTTGGCCCATTAGGCCCAATTAAATAATTAAGGTCCATTAAATCATAATTGGACCTTTTGGATTCGGTTTTGGGCCTAATTGGATCCAACCAATTTTGCCTAAACCCAACTTTGTTACAACAAAGCCCAAAAGCCCAATTACAACCTAACAAGCCCAATTTCCAAAATCAAGCCCAAATTAATTAACTTATAAAATTCCAAATTTCACAATTAATTAACCTAAGTGTAATACACAATCAATTACCCAATTAACATTTCTAAAACATCAATTAGCCTAATTAATCATGCACTTTAACAACCAAATAGTGTCCAACACAATTCAATTAAAATCAAACCCAATTAACATGCTATCAAGTCTCGGCAATTAGGGGTTTTTCAATTCGATTCGATTCGGTTTCAATCCAATTGAGTCCACAATCTTAATTTCCCAAATCAATTCAATTCATCCAATGAATTAAAACAAAAAATCACAAAGAATTTCATGTTCATAAGATTCGGCCAAGCCACTTTAAAAGGGAAAAAATGTTCTAAATCAAAATTCAATCCAATTGAACTTCAAAACAACATTAACCAATTGTTTTAAGTCATCCAATGATCAAACAAAAAAAAATTACCAAGACATTAGGTTCTTCCAATTTTCGGCCAAGCCTCCAATTTGGGGAAAATTGAATCCAATCCAATTTCATGAAATTGATCACACACAATCTCAATTAAACATGTTCTAAGCATACTTAAACATCCAATTCAATTAAAACATGCTTAAACACATTTTACCCAATTTCAAGTTTCATTTCAACCTAAAGAATTGGGGAAAATTGATCTAATCAATCCATTTTCTTGAAATTGATCATGCACAACTTCAATTCAACCTCATTCAAGCATAATGCATCAAACAATTCAACCAAATCATGCCTAAATCGAGTTTACCCAAATTAAAGTTTTGACCAAAAATAAGCAAGTTGGGGAAAATCAATCCAATCAATTTTTTATCAAATTGATTACATACAACTCAAATTCAATCATATATAATCATCCTCAAACAATCAATTAGACAGAATCAAGCCAAAATCAAAAAGCCCCAAATTTGCTCAAGAACCCTAATTCGGTTTTCATGCATCAAAAGCTCTAGATACCATTGTTGGAGTTCAATTCAAGGTCCCAAGGATCACAAATCATGCACAAAAACAAAAACCACATATGAACACATCAAAGGAGGTGCGCGAATATACTCACATTGATGGGTTTGATGCTAGGAAGAACACAACCAAAACGCACTGCATGTTACTGCTCGGCAGTGAGCTGCGAAGAAGGTAGACTGCTCGGCGTGGGGCTGCTTCCCCCTCTCCAAGAATCGGCCATGCATGAACTCCATTGAAGCTCCAAGCTTCAAGCTTTCCAAGCTCATGAAGACACTTCCTTCCCTATCACCTACGTATCACTCAAGGTGTGTGCTAGCACTCAGTTTTGCCACAAAAACGTCACCTTGCTTCTCTATTTCTCGGCAGAAAAACAGAAAAGAAGAAGAGAAGACGTTGCCAAAACCGTGAAGAGAGAGAAGAGAAAGGGAGGGAGAGCATTTTCACGTGTAAACCGTGAATGATGAGAGAAGAAGGCAAAATGGTTTTTCTTCTTATATTTGTATTTTATTTCCAAAATAAAATCAAATACCAAAACTTTTCATTTACCAAGTACAAAAGTCAAGAAAGCAAAAGGCTTTCATCATTTCAACTTTTGCTTTAAGTCACATCACACATCACTTTAATAAAGTGACATGTTGTCAAGTCACATCACTCAAAGTGACAATTGATTTGACGATTGATGCGACTAACGATTTGACGCTTGATGTGACTTGCGTGCCGCGCTCGAATTCGAAATGCGAATGCGCTCGCAATCACTCTCGGGCTCGGGTTCGCTAATTCCAAATTAACGAATTTTCCGTCGCGTCGTAATTAAATGATTACGCCTAGCGAATTCACTATTCACGTCGCTAACGAATTAATTCTAAATTAATTCGTTCGCCCGAATTAAAATCTAATTTTAATTCCGCGTCGAAATCCAATTTCGATTAATATATCGAATATATTAATTTTATCGATTAATTCCAAATTAATCATTCTCTCTCTCTTAATTAATATTTTATCCGAGATAAAATATCTCCGTAATTAATCCCAGATTAATTTTCTCTCTCATCGAATTAATCCCAGATTAATTCTATCTCTCTCTTCTAATTAATCCCAGATTAATCAAAGTGCGAGTAATACGTCATCGGTGAATCTTCAGGAAGGGACCCATGAGATCTCCGGATATGTTGGCAGTAAATACGATCGTCGGACTGTCCGAACACGAAAGTACCTCGTACTACGTTTATATCGATTTACAAGACAAGGTTGGCTTCTAGCAAAGCGCCATGCCTACCCAATTCTCCAGAAATATTCTTACAGGAATATATAGATCTGTATCAAGCGTAGTATACCGTAGTATTGTGTATATTGGCCCAGTATCGGATAATCACGTGCTAGGGCTGGGGCTGGATAAGTGTCTGCCCCGTCCGAAGCACATGTCGGATGTCTGGTAACATAGTCTCTATAATCGGATATACATGACCTGGTCACAATATCCCGATTGGTTGCGCAACACTCAAGAGCACTAGTACCGTATCCTGCGTGACATCAACTCCAATATGACTGAAGTGATACTTCCGTCTTGACATCACACCCAATACACTACGACTCTCTGATAAACCCAGAAATGGTGTACACAGAACCCGTTTAAAGTCCCCTACCACCAAGACCAAAGTCTATCGATTATCGTAAGTATTAGCGATGTAAGTCTCAGGTTAAGACCATACACACCTACCTTGATTTCGGCCTCCCATAGACACATAGTCATAATACCAATGGGATTCCGAGGGGTCTATCCAGAGCGAAGCTGTTTCCCGTACCATCGGTGAAACACGACCTCCTATCGCACTTGCATAAGTATCCAATACTTTATATATGAGAACTATCCCGTACCATCGGTTAAACCTTCGGGGACTGATACTGTCTCATATCATTCTCAGTCCAGGTACTAATCATAGGGACCTCTCTTCATTTATATATCTATAGTGATCTAATCACAAATGATGAGAGTGCAATTTCCTTGTCACATAGTTAATTTGCTACAACAACACAATGATCTGTGCAAATAGTGACGCTATGGGTCATTTTGTCCAACAGGAGGAATTATACATTTGCGATGACCTCGACCTGTATGGTTTAGCGAGATTATCCGTGATCGTCATAATCTACGGTGGATAGATTATGGACATGAAATTTGATTTCGTGACGGATTACCTGAACCTAGAGAGTCTCAATAATGAAACATACTCGTTGAGCACTAGAGCAACATAAATAAATAATATTGATTATTTATAAAGTCGTTTAATGGTTAAACGCAAGATACATGCTAAAGACACTAGATAGTCATTTACTTATTATTGTGTATTTACATTTAATACTTGATTAATTTAAATACACATTAATTATAGTCAAAATGAGTTATTTGATTATTTCCTAAATAATATATGTTTTTAATATTTAATGTAAATATATACATATATTTAATATATTTGTATTTGATTAATTAATTATTATTTAATTGTTAAATGATTAAATTAATTAATATAAATATCTATGTTAGGATATTAAAGTAAATGACATAGTTGCAATTGTTGACCAAGATAAATATCTATAAAGTAGTTTAGAAGATATTTATGCAAGTTGATTTTAATTATAATTGAAATGAAATGAAATTACAATTTGTTGATTTGGTCTTGCATTTTCGGCCAAGGTGTATTGTTACACATATAAATTGATTTTCATTCATTTATCAATTAACCTAATACAGTTTATCAAAAAGAAACACCATTGAAGAAAGCTTGAAGAAGTTGAGAAAGAAAAGAAAAACCAAGGAAAGCTTGATTTTAGTAAGTTTTCTCCAACTTACTATTAGTAAGGAAAATGTTCCTTAGAATCTAGGCTTCCATATATGATTCCTTAGGTTATTTCTTTCTTTATTCTTTGTGTTTTTGGTGATGGAAAGTTTGGTGAAGTTGTAGAGCATGTGTAATGAATAAAGTGTTTAACTATTGTAGTAATAACACTCTTGTAAGGTTTATGAAACCAAGTTGCTATTCTAGAGTTGTTGACCCACTCTTAAATGACCTAGATTTGATCTTGAGTTGTTTCATTGTGTTGAGACTTGAATTGGATGAAATATTGATGATTGAAACATTTGATTTAATGTAATTAGCCTAATTTGTCCAATTTGTGGAAATTGAAAAATTAGGGTTTATGACTAACTCCAAATTTGGGGGTTTTCATATATGTTGTGTATTTATGTGTGTATATGATGCATATAAAGTTTCATGTTGATTGGATATCATTTGGATGTGTCTTGAAGCATGAAATGCAAAATGCACAATTTTGGCACCAATGGTGCTCTCTCGCTTTGTGTAGGAAATTTGGGGATTTTGGTTGCTTTGGTGTTTTGATGTTTTGAACATCATAAGTTCATCTTAGAAATGATTTAGAATCATTCAAAATTGATTGGATCAATTTCGGACTAAAACGGACAAAAATGCAAAGCAAGGGTATTTCGGTAAATTCACCAAAATGTTTTATTGAATTTATTTTCATAATTTGATTATTGGAATGTTAAATAAATATGTTTATTTAATTTATCCGAGAAAAATTTTTGAAATCTGAAAATCGGATTTTCACCGCTTCCGCTGCGTTACCGGATAACCCCCCTAAATAACCCCTTCAAAATGGTATCAGAGCAAGTCTGATTCTAGGCCACTTAAAATGAATAGCCATCATTGAATCAATGTTTAATCATGTTTTCTTGATTTATGCATGCTTATTAGGAACTAATTTGATTAGATTTAGGGTGTATGACACTTAGCGGAAAATCCCTAATAATAAGGTTTAAATGTAATTTGTATTTGATGCATGTTATATGGTCCGTCTTGTCAATACGGTTTATGAATACTTCTTTGTGACTACATCGAGACCAGCCGTGCCTCTGCTGTGAGGGTGTAGCCGATAAAGATTTATTTATACCGATGTATATCTGATACTAGATAAATTCAAGTAAAAGCGGAATTCTGAACGTGCCCTAGCTGTCAGGATTACGTAAGTAACTTGAGTTTATCATTGACGAGTATTACCTTGGTACGTCTCCTTGTGGGCCCCTTCGCAGCGACAACAACGAGAAACGGCCAGGACCGGATACTTAGGAGTCACTGTTGAGTGATTGACAAATGAGTTGTCTACCTGATGAATATACGTAGGCGAGACCGTGCCTCTGTTGTGAGCTGAAACATATTCACGGGATCCACTTTTCACTATTTATATTTAATTTAATTATTAAATATTTGTATTCTGTTTTGGGATTACAGTATTGCATGATTTAGTGGGAGGGGCATATTAGATTAAAAATCCATGATCTAGTTTATGCTTTTGATATTATATGAAACTGCTTTATTTCTGCTAACCGTTTTTCGTGATCTATATGATAGATTTGCGATGGCGGGTCAATCCATAAACCAGTTTGCGCGTATGCTAGATGCGAACAAACTAAAAGGCGCTGAGAACTTTACGGACTGGGAAATGGATTTGAGGATTGTCCTCGACTCCGAGAAGTTGGGATATGTGCTTGAGGGCCCTTTGCCCCTTGAAGTGGGTGATGAGGCTTCGGAAGAGGAACGCCAAGTTTTTGAAACTTGGAAGGATGATGACTTAAGAGTTAAGTCATACATTCTCAGTTCGCTCTCTCCGAAACTCAAACAGCAATACTATGGTATGATTGATTCCTACAGTATGATGACACGATTACGACAATCGTTCGAGAACCAAGAACAAGTGATTGTTCATAAAGTCGCCATGGAATTGTTCCATGCGCGCCTGGATGAGGGGCAAAGTGTTAGCCCGCATGTTCTTCAAATGATCGATTTGATCGATCAGTTGAGGCAACATAATCTCATCCTGAATGACATTCTCGGGAGGAGTGTCATTCTGGGTTCTCTGCCAGCTTCATTCCGACAGTTTGTGATGTACTTCAACATGCACGGGACCGTCTGCACCTACCATGAGCTGCATAGGATGTTGCTCACGGCAGAAGAGGACCTTAGGAAGGGATTACCACTCGCCCTCCTAGATCTACTTCTCTTTCACTTCTTCTTTTCAGCTTCCCCAAGGAATGTCCAAGGGAAAGAACAAGAAAGGAAAGAAGAAAAAGAGGACAGTTGGTCCTCAACAGCACAGCCGAAGATAGCAAAGCCCAAGAGGGCTTCTGAAGACAAATGCCACCACTGCGGCAAGGTCGGGCACTGGAAGAGAAACTGTCCTAGATTACATTGCTCAGATCAGGAGAGACAGAGCATCTACATCAGGTACTTTTATTTTTCCAGTTATTGATTTATCTTTGGCTTGTGAAGCCGTTACATCCAGCTGGATTTTAGATTCTGCTTGTCCCATTCACATTTGCAATTCGTTGCAGGTGCTGAAGGAAAGTAGGAGGCTGAAGCCTGGAGAG
>SKCR01047079.1:0-31009 GCA_019454045.1 Zanthoxylum bungeanum
GGAGCTTTCTAAAAATGGTGGAAACTTTGGCCAAGAAAACGTATGAAAGGGAAAATAATTTTCCCATTTTTTAATATGTCTTGGGCGAAATTGAGGGGGAGGGGCATTTTTATCATTTTTAAAAAAATTAATCAAATTAAAGCATCCAAATTCAATTTGAAAACCATTTACTTTAATAAGGCCAAGTGTAACAAATTAGACTTAGCCATTTTCAAGTAAATGATGATATTAGATATTTTACTTTATTTAATTATTTAACAATTAAATAACTAAATAATTAATTAATATAAATATCTATATATATATGTATTTTATTTACATTAAATAACATATATTTATGACATGTGCAAAAATCTCATTTTATAATTAATTAATATGTATCTAATCAAATTTTGTATCAAATATAAATACATATTAATTATTAATTGACCAAAATCCCATAATACATGTATTTTCGTTTAACTGTTTAAACGATTCGAATTAACTCATTTAATCCGATAAAGTAATATGAATAATTTGTATTATTCATAACGTGTGGCCCAAGTGCTCAATGAGTACACTTCATATTATGAGACTCTCTAAGTTTAGGTTTATCCGTCACAAAATCAAATTCCGTGTCTATAATTCACCAACTCGTAAATTATGACGACCACAGATAATCTCGCTAAACTATGCAAGTTGAGGTCATTGCATATGTATAATCCATCTGTCACAGACTATCAATATTATACCGAGGATATAGAAAAGAACGTCAAATCCCTAAAGTATAATATAATCTACTTTCAAATTTACGATCTCTAAAAAACACCCAGAACTTGCTTTAGAAGTATACCACAACCATGGATTTACTAGATCTCAAATACATACATGATACCTATGCTCTGTACACAGGACTGACAGATTCTATCTGATACTCACAGGATATCATGAGCATGGGTCCACACCCAATGAGCAAGCGGAGGTCTGATCTAAATAGATCGGTGACGTGACTGCCATCAAAGTGTGGAGGATGTCTCATATATCCACAGTGATATCTCAAGTCGAAGGACCACTATGCTACTCGACTCGAGAAGATTCCTATTGACGCGGGTGTACCATCTATTAGAAAATATTCAGTGAGTCGTTCAATGTTTATCAAATAAATGCCTACATGTTTATATGAGTCTCCCAAGACTCATAATTTATTGGGATAAACCATCGGACCAAGTCCCGATATACGACATGTATTTGTCTCAGTGGATTTTACTAATCGATCCGTGTTAGTAAATCTTGACCAGGAACTTTATTTGAGAATATACAACTTATAGTGACACTTCCCAATGTCAATTACAAACTGCGTTGTAACTGCGCACTATGTTGTAAATCCTGGGTCTTTGTCTAATATATACATATCACTAAATCATATTTAGTTTCAATCTAATGGTAATTAGATCGAATACGTATATAAAAAGAAGAGGTGTAACCATTAATAAGTAATATTATGGAAAAAGAAATTGTTTGTAATCATGAGTCGGACATAAACCCTAACATTACTCATACTATATTGTGATAATTGTAGTGAAGTGGAAAACTTCAAAGGACTTAGAAGCCATAAAAGAAGGAAGCATATAGAGAGAAAATACCATCTCATCAGGGAGATAGCACAAGAGAGAGACGTAATAGTTTCAAATATAGTATCTACGGAGAACCTGGCTAATCCGTTCATAAAGACTGTTGACTAAACTTTTTGAAGTCACCTAGAGGGTCTAAGATTGCGTGACATATCTCATTTGCTCTAGTACAAGTGGGAGATTGTTGAGATATGTCATACAACATCACGAACTATGTAAATATGATTATCATTATTATAATAATATATAATACATTATTCATTTATCAATTGTTTGATTTATTCACATATTGTAAATTATCTTATATATCATTGATTACTAATGTATTTTCAGACTTAATATATGAGTGTCATTTATAAAAGGATTTAAATATGAAATTAGTAATATAAAATAATATGTATATACTAAACAAAGATAGGTATCTTTTTGTGGTTTATTTATAATGTATAAAGACCTTGATCCAGGATCGTTCAAGTGGCGATATGGGAATGTAGGCACCTCATATTATGTTATCATATAAGACTGGAACCAGACAAAAATAAATTTCTTTTATTATCTATTAGACAAAGAAATTCATATCAGTATATTAAATGATCATATACAGGCTGATCTAAATCCTGAGTATACTACGAACTATTGTATGAAAAGTTGTGTCCTTTGATTTACATGAGTGAGATCAGTGTAGAATTCTCGATCAATAACTTCGTACTTTGGGGACATGATTTGATATATTGTCAGGGACTTTTTTATATAGATATGTAATTCACTCATTTTTGCGAGAAGTAGAAGAGTATATTCCTTAAGAGTTGATTCAGTACTTGAATGATTAGAGCGATCAAGTCTTTCTATTACGAATAGAAAGTCAACATTTATGATAGTTATGAATAAATTGTCATTAGAGAATCAATGGGATTTAAGGTATAAAAAATAATTAGAGCAGTATAACGGATATCATGACCCGAATCTATTTATAAGATACTTGTGGAGGGTCAATATATATGAAATGATTATATCGATGGATACTGACATCTCTCAGTTTAAATTAAATATATTCATTGATGAGAGTGCAATTTTAGGATTTTAGTGGAATAACCTAAATTTAATAATTTGAAATATTTGATTAAATAATTTTAATTAATATCCCAGGATTATTGAAGCTCAAAGTTGCTGGTCCATTTGGTCATCATGCTAATTGGATAGTCCAATTATGAACTCATATGCATAATTAATTATTGTGTTAAAATTTTTTTATATGGTTAATAATTAACTTTAGTAATATATGAAAACTATATTAAATTTTTTAATATAAAGTGTTCAAAATATATGATTATAAAAATAATCATATTGAAAATTTAAAGAGTTTGAATTTTTCGTTAATTAAATTAATTTGATAATTTATTTAATCATAAAATCAAATATTTAATCAAATACTTTAAAATTTTGATTTCAAAGATATACCCAGATATTTGATATCATTGTATATAAATTTAAAAAATTAATTAACAAAAAATAGGCATTATTGCTGGAAATTTGGAGCTATGGTTATGAGTTAATTTTCTAATTTGACTATAATTTGGTTAACCTAATACCTCACTATAAAAGGGTAATTAGTTTCCCTTTTATTAATAAGTTAAGTTTTATGAAAACCTTAGCCACCCTAGCCTCCATCTTCTTGATAGAAAAGAAATGTGTTTATTTCTCTAAAGAGTTTAGAGAAAATTCTTATGAGTTTGTGAGTGCCCATGCTCTGTTTTTTGTGACGAGATATAGCACGAAAGGCTGAGTGGTGAACAGAAAAAGAGAGTCGACTATGAGTAGAATTTCTCACCAGTAGCTATGCTCAAATCTATTCATACTATTATATATGTTCCCACATATTATGACTATGAAATATGAAAAATGGATGTCAAGACAACATTCTTGGAAGTTAGCCTTGATGAGAGCATTTAAATAGTGCAACTAGATGGATTCGTTGTCCAAAATCAAGAGTAAAAGGTTTGCAAACTATAAAGGTCCATTTATGGCCTCAAGTGAACATCTCGATCTTGGAACATAAGTACGGAAACTCCCTTGAATGTGAAGCCAATGAAACCCCATGTGAGTGAACTAAGCCCCAATAACCTTGAATCTTGATTTCGCAAGAAAAAAAATCCTTCAAAGATCTACACAAGCCCCGAAGGAACCTGTCCTTGAAAACCCTTGTAAAACCGTGACAGTTTTTTTGCTAGCAAAAATGCCATAAAGGTCGCCACCCCTCTAATAAGTTGTTTGTTCAATCACTGAACAAGACAACTCACTCTCCTCATTATAGCCACGTATTTGCTCAAGAATTTAGGTTAAACATTCCGTTTTGATTAATGAAAATAATGTGTTTAAATAGTTACACATGAAACCTTAATAAAATATAAAGATTAAAATATCCATAAGTTACCCCAAGGCCTATTCACAACTAGCTCTAATATTCTAACCCTTCATTTGCTTTTCTATAATAAATAGGCCTAATCTAACCTAGCTGCCCAATCCCACAAAGAGAAATGGAATATCGTTTAGAAAACTGCCAAAACATGTGAATAAACTAACCATTAATAACAACCATAATTTATGTGTGGGCTCATCAAGAATTAGGCCATGCGCCAGGTCATTTACAATAATAATAATAATAATAAAATATGAAAACAAAGCCTAAAATATCCTAAGTGTTGCGCATGAGCTTGTTCTTCATTGGTCCAATTACAACTAACAGGCCGAGGTCTGACCTAGAAAGGTCGGTGACGTGACTACCGTCAAAGTGTGGAAGATAACTCATATATCTATCGTGGTATGTCAGGTCTAAAGACCACTATGCTACTCTTCTCGAGAAGATTTATATTTACGTTGGTGTTCTATCTATTATGAATCTCTGATGAGGCGTTCAATGTTCATCCACTATGAACACCTACATATCTATACGAGTCTCCATAGACTCATGGTTCACTAAGATACACCATCGGAATCTAATATTTCGATATAAGAAATATACCGATCTCCCAGGTTTACTTACTGATCAAGAGTGTAAACCTTGACCAGGAATAATTTAAGAATGAAACAATTGTAATATCTCTCAATGTCAGTTGTGGCGCTTTTGTAACTATATTATAACTTAATCATTTTAGGGTCATTTACGCCTTTACCATATATAAAAGAAAGAATATTAATGAAACTCTATAATTTATTCGAAATAAAATATACATATAAGTACGTATTTACAGGGAAAATACATAAGAACTTGGTGGGCCGAGCACCAACTCCAACATCATCATCAACCTAACTTTTGGTATATTGATGCAGACTAGACATAATGCCCTATAGAATATCCGAAAGGTGTCAAGCTGATGATCAACCTCCTCAACTGGATCTCACTCCGATAGTGGAGGCATTTACTCAAGCCTTCCGCCTATTCCAGGCATCTCAGGGACTACCTCCACTATAACACCCTTGAGTGCATATCTAGTCAGTCTAAGTACCTTTAACGATTCATACAGTTGAATCCTCCCAATATGATGAAAGTATATGAGATGTGGATGGCGTTAAATGTGATGAGTGTCAGATGTATCTTATAAATGTAAATCTCGCTTGGCTATGGTTAACAATAAAAAATTATAGTTTATTTGATTTTTTTCCCCTTGAAACAATTTGATATAATCCTCGACATGGACTGGCTATCCAAATATTGAGTATGGTGGATTTATATAGAAAAATAGTCACTTTTCTTCCGAAGAATGAAATCCCTATTGTCTATCAAGCGAGCTTGGATTACATGAAACCTAGTCATATCTTGAAGGCATTTATAGGGGAAGGAAGAAACTTGACTGCTATGGGAGCCTGTTTGCCTTCAGGGATGAGTGGAGCTCAGAGGATCACTAACCACCCACGCCAGTGGTTAGTGAGCTTTTAGATATATTTCTGAAAGATTTACCTGGATTGCCACAAGATAGAGAGATCGATATTTGTATTAACTTGGTTCTCTGAGCTCAATTAGTTTCTATGCCAGCATATCGCATGGCCCTTACCGAGATGGCGGAACTGAGCAACTAGTATGAAGACCTTCTGAGCAAGGGATTCATCCAAAGTAGCACGTCACCGTGGGGTGCTCCTGTGTTGTTTGCCAAGAAAGTTGATGGGACACTAAGACTTTGTGTGGATTATCGAAAAGTAAATCAACTAACTATTAAGAAAAAAATACCCACTACCAAGAATAGACAAACTGTTTGACCAACTAGGTGGGTCCAAGTTTTTCTCTAAAATTGACATGAGATCTGGTTATTACCAAATACCAACTGAAGATTCAATAGGAAGACATATCGAATACCGTATTCAGAATTCGATACAATCACTTTGAGTTTTTAGTTATGTTTTTTGGCCTAACTAATGCCTCATCCATTTCATGGACCTCCTGTCTAGATTGGTTTGTGACAGTCTTCATTGACGACATTCTCATATACTCCAAAATCCATTAAGAACATGCAAAATATCTGATGATGTACTGTACACTTTGAGGAACCACCAACTGTATGCCAAAAGTTCGAAATGTGACTTTTGGATGATAGATGTAAAGTTTCTGGAGCATGTAATCTCTCAGGAAGGTATTTCGATCAACCTTTTGAAGATACTGTCCTACAAAGGGAGAAATCAATGAATTTGACGAAAGTGCATGATTTTCTCAAATTAGTCAGATAATATCATTGGTTTATGAATGATTTCTCTAAAATAGCATTGCCTCTGACCAAGCTAACTAGAAAATACATTGGGTTCATTTGGGATGACAGTTGTGAGATGGCTTTCTTGGAACTGCAACATAGACTGACAACTGCACTAGTTATTACTGTGCACGATAGTAGCGAACCTTATATAGTTTACATTGATGATTTGAATATAGGATTAGGTTATGTACTAATACATAATGTCATGGTGGTAGTGTATGCTTCGTGATAGTTGAAACCACACAAAAAGTATTACCCTACTCATGATCTTGAACTAGCGGCGGTGATTTTTACCCTAAAGATATGGATGTGTTACTTTTATGGTGTCAGTTTTAAAATCTTCATTGATCACAATAGTCTGAAATATCTTTATTCCCAGTGAGACCTGAACCTGTGACAATGACGGTGGTCGAATATATGGAGGATTATGACTTTTTTCTTTAGTATTACCATGTAAAAGCCAATGTAGTGGCATATGCTCTCAGTAGAAAACCTCGTGGTATGCTAGCTGCTCTAGCTCTATAGAACTGGAAGAGGTAAGTTATTATAGGAGATTACAACCTGGAATATTTTGAAAATGAGTATCATGTTTGTGTCGACAATGTCGTGGCTACCCCATCCATTCTCCAAATTGTACTGCAAATCAGAGATGATACGAGGAATTAACTATAATTTTTGAACAAATCCAGAATGGGGAATAGTTGAAACATTAGAATGTAAATGGTAGTGGTTTCATACTTTGTAATAGAAAACTAGCAGTGGCCGATGATCCCAGCCTACGAGAGATGATACAATCTGAAGCTCACAAGTCTCGGTTCACGGTAAATCCAGTGAGTTCTAAGATGAATCATGACCTAAAAAGGCAGTACTGGTGGAAGGGGATGAAGAGAGATGTGGCTATTTTTATGATTAAGTGTATGACGAGCTAGCAGGTCAGGGCAGAACACCAGAGGCCGGCTGGGTTACTTCAACCATTACCAATTCCCGAGTGAAAATGGGATATGATCATCATAGACTTTGTGACCGGATTACTTAAGACCCTAAGGAAGCACGATGAGATTTAGGTGATAGTAGATCGACTAATAAAGATGTTCACTTCATTTCGTTGAAGACTAGGTGTTCCATAACTAAGCTTAGTCAGCTCTACATGGAGAACATAATTTGCCTACATAGTGTACCTTCTAGCATTGTCTCTGACAGAGCTACACAATTTACCTTGAAATTCTGGAGAGCCTTACAGAAACCTTTGGGTACGGAACTCAACTTAAGTACGACATACCACCCCGAGATCGATGGCCAGTCTGATAGGATATTCAAACCCTAGAGGACATACTCCGCACATGTATATTAGACTTTGGAGGAAATTGGTTGAGTTTGTCTACAACAACAACTACCTAGCTAGCTTGGGTATAACCCAATATGAAGCTTTTTTATGGGAGACTATGTAGATCGCCTTTATGTTAGGTGGAGCTAGAGGAGTATTTTAATATTGGTCCCTATTTGATACAAGAGACGGCTGAGAAGACCAGAGGCATCCAACATAGGCTGAAAGAGGTTTAGAGTCATCAAAAGAGTTATGCAAACTCCTCAATGAGAGATATGAAATTTGATGTAGGGGATTACACACTAATAAAGGGGATATCAAAGCGTGGCGTAACGAGATACTACAGGCAAGACTGGACTCGTACACTATGTTTTTCATGTCTTAATGTTGTGAAAGTGTACATCAGATCCATCTCATGTGGTATAATAGCCAGAGGTACCAGTACAAGAGGATATGTCATATGAAGAACAACCAATATATATAATAGAGAGAGAACTCAATGTTCTACGAAATATGAAAATACCATTTGTCAATGTGCTATGGAACACCATAAGAAGGACGAACCTACTTGGGAAGGCCGAAATATTTGAGAAATATCTATATTTATTTGATTTCTAGCCTGATGTTATACTCTATATCCCTGTATATTTCGAAATTCTGGACAAAATTCCTTTCAAGGGGAATGATGTAAAACCCAATACTTTTTAGGGTATTATTGGAAAATAATATAAATTTAGAGTCCAAAAGGGATCTAAATATAAAATTTCGAAACTTTCGGGAACTAAAATGATAAAATTTGAGAGTTCGGTAGGCAAATTTTGTTTTAATCAAACATTAGGGAATCGACTAAAAATTTCCCTAAATATCTCATTTCGGTCCACTCTAGAGATGACACGTGTCCTAGTAGGATGTCAATACCTATCCCATTAGGATGTCGACACGTCCAAATCAGGTGTCAATACGTGTCCCACTTAGACGTCGACACATGGCCCAATCATGCATCGACACATGGCCCAATTTAGCACTAGTATGTGTCCCACTAAAACTCTTTAAGAGTGACAGCCTTCCCCCAATTTGAAACTATAATACCTCATCCTTTTGTAAAAGTCATTATTGCATTATTAATTAAACACATCACACCTCTTATCGTCAATAATCATGCCCCATTGTCTCATAATCAAACAAAAGCATCCAACCACTCAACCTAATCCACTACACCACCCAATCACTTCAACAATATAATAAATAAAAAATTTGCATGTCTCTCTCGTTGATAAGTGAAGATTTAACTTGAAACCTAGCTTTGCTTGGTTGCCTCTCTTAGTGTCTCTCATGCTAGCTTCATCTCTCTCATTCTCCGATTTCTCTCTACTCCTGCTGGTATTATGGCTCTAAGGACTTTGAAAGTTCTTTACATGGGTCTTAGATGGAGGATCAATGGTGATGGTGGCTTGTTTCGTGGTTGTTTGTTAGTTGGTTTGATGGATGGATTTGCACATTGGTGGTGTGGCTTTTAGAGTTGCTGCTCCAGTAGTAAAGAATGAGATTTATTTATATTGGTGAGCAGTTGTTTTGTTTGAATGATGAATTTGGTGGTTGTTATCTTCATATTCTTGCTCAATATATGATTCTTAGAGACTATAATTTGTATCATGTTTTCAAATACAGTGTATGTGTGTGATGATGAGTATATAAGGTGATTGGAGGTAAATTTCTTGGAAGTTTTAGAGAGAGAAACTGAGAGGATGAGAGTGGATTATCCAGAAGAGAGAGAAAGTACATGGACATAGAGAGAAATGGAGTTTTCAATGTCGTCTGATCTCCATTTCCGGAAAGTGACCACATCTGGAGAATCCCCTCGACGAGACGAATCCAACGCCGCCGGATCGCCACCGAGATTCCCTGTCACGCACCCTTACGCGCCGCCTGCTGCCGTTGCCACGCGCTCCACGCGCCGCTGTGCGTGAATGACACCTCTCAAACAAGATTCTTCCCATCGTCGAGATACGTTAGTTGGACACTTCGTTTGCCCAAATCGGACCTTCGGTTGTTGAGAAACGAGCAAAATACGGTAGTTATCGGTGTTTAACCGATAGTCGATAACCGCCGTGTTTCAGCCCCTACCATCACCATCGTCGTGATCTTTGAGATATTTCATGACCAGCGGCTCCTTCGTTGAGAGATTTGGAGGTCGTTGGAGCTCGGTACGTAATTATTACCGTTTTTGGGGTGTAAATGATAGAATTTGAAAGTTTTGGACTTAATTGTATATTTGCATAATTAATAGGGTAAGACTGTAAATTCTGGTTTTCGGGGGTTAATAAGTAATATTTAAGAGTTTTAGGACTATTGGACATATTAGAAAAGTTTAGGGGCTAAAATGAAAATTTAGAAAGTTTAAGGGTAAAATAATAATTTTGGAATAATTGAGGGACCTGATCGTAATTTTATATTTTTCAGATTCTTAGCGAGGATATAGACATATTAAGGACTTTTGCGTGGATAGAGGTAAGTACACTGCACGATGATTCCCTTAACATAATTTTTTGTTGATTGATGGTTGTTGTGAAAGTCCATATATAAATATATTGTATAATTATAATTATATATATATTGTGGAGATATGAATATTGATTAATTGAAAGCATGATAAATATGAATTCATGATTGTTGAGATGAGATTGATGGATTGAGGTGTGATTGTATTGGATGATACATGTTGTTGTATTGTGCTGTCGAGTTTTGTATAATAGTGGTCGGATATGAGATGAGATGAGTTGTGATGAGATATTTTGAGAGATTATATGGTGAAAAATCTTGGGGGTATGAGAGGGACTCCCCCATTGGTTTTAACTCACCCACACATATTTTGCGAGTTGTTATGGTTGGAAACCTTGGGGGTATGTGAGAGACTCCCCCATTGGTTTCAATCCATTGTTATACTGGACTCGGATTAGCAACCATGTTTGATGGTTGTTTATATTGTTGTGGGATGTATGCTTGAGTTGTTATTATAATATATTATAATATATATATATATATATATATATATACTTATATATCCCTATTTTGTTGGTGAGGTCATGTTGAGAGTATGAGTGCTTTACTTGCTGAGCTTTTTAAGCTCACTCTCATTTTCCCAAACATTCCAAGTAGTCCGCCAGCACAACATTAGCAGTACTAGATTTGATTCACGTGCCACATTTGTACTTTCGGGTTGGTCCAGACATTTCATTAATCATTTGCATATTTTTAAGACTTGTGTTGTAAACCTTAAAAATTATGTACAATTCATGGATTTGTAATTTATGATGTAATAACTGTGTGTATTTAAGTGGTTGGTTTGACATATAGAATGCTCGAGCTAAAGAAGTTTGCGAACCTCTTTCTAGGGTTGGGCCCGCTCTAGGGAGGGGGTCGTGACATATTTGGTATCAGAGCTTAGGGTTTAGGTTATATAGATACATCGCATTAGATGAGGGTATTAAAAGGGTAGTTTTGTGTCCGTAGGAAAATGTCTGGACGTGGCCGTGGTACTGGTACTCAACATGAGAGAGAGATAGTTTGTCGATGCGTGAGAATGTTGAGAAATAGTACAGAGAGACCACACACTTAGTCGATAGATCTTGAATTTGATATAGCTTTATCTGGTATTCCACCGATTGTTGAGGATAACGAGGGATCTAGACTCTTACCTCCAATAGTTTTGACAGTTGCCCACATTGATATTCCTGTAGCTGCATCTGATGTGATTTCTACGGTTGTACCTAATATGAACCTCCTGTCACAGTTATAACACCGTCGGGCATCAGTAAGTCGAAGACATTAGAACTTTGGTGTTCGAGAAAGGATAAAGAAGACTTTGTTGATACTCATGTATAAGCAAACAAACACAATAATGTAAAGCAAAAAAATAAATTATAACAGTTAAGATCACATTATGGAATATAAAAACTTGGTTGCGTTGCAAGGACAAGATCATCTTCGAATTGATGATCTTCTCATTGACGTTTCGCACGTAGAGACGTCAGTCTTCTGTTTCTACGAAGAACCCAGTTCAGAAAGACATTGTTAAGAATTTTTCAGTGATACAAATGAAATATTTTTAATAGAGCCTCTCTTAGAATGACCCTCAAAGAGTTGTAAGATGGGTAGTAGATCCCAAGAATATGAATAAGACTTTCCCTTTCTTAAATAAAAACTTGTTCATCTATACTTGTTCATTATTTGAGTGGGAAAAGCATGTTGAATATTCTTGTGAAATATTCGTGATTGGAATGCGAGAAATGATGCAAGTCATGTGGGAAAAACGTGCACCCCCGTGGCGCGTCAGTCTCAGGTGCCATTATCAAACCCCCAGAAATACTCAATGACTTACATCTTTGAGGAATATAGCATGAAGACCTGCATGGCATTTGACGCCTCGAGTATCCATAGCACGCTCGATGAACGAGTCAGTGTGGCGTTTGGTGCCTCAAGGTAATCATAGCACGTATGGGTAGAGAATGGTTGTGGTATTACGATACCTCTGGGTTTGCTTAGCGTGGAGAAGGACAATTCCCCATGGCATTTGCTGCCCAATCTTCAAGATTGGAGCCTCGGGGTATGCCTAGCACGGTGACGGAGAATGCCCCTATGGCGCTGGCCATCCCATTTCAGATCATTATGAGCATAGCACGGGGAAAGCCTGAGGGTCTTTGTGGCGTTTGCAGACTAAGGGCTTGCCTAGCATAGGGAGAGTCTCATGACGTTGGTCACCCCTCGATCCATAGATCGGTTCTCTGGGACATTGGACTGTAAGGTTCAAAATTGTTGTTTTGGGTGGTATGGGACAAGACGTTGCTTTAGACTATTTTGTTGTTTCTTTTAGGTCAATACGAGGTATGTGATATATCGCCCTCGTTATGTTTGTCTTTTTTTGCTATTGGTTTTTTTTATGGATGGCTTGAAGTGGGACGCCATTTCCACTCTCCATGGTGAGCGCCAGAGGCCGAAAATCTTCCATCCTGGTTAAGTCTCAGAGTGATTTGATGGCTCGCGGCTGCATTCGTTCCGCCGAGGCTATGTTGGCGGTACAAGGAGGGTACATTCCCTTGTGGTAATATTATTTAATGGCTCGGGGCTACATTCGTTCCGCCGAAGCCATATAGTGATTTAATGGCTCGGGGCTGCATTCATTCCGTCGAGGCCATGTTTAAGGCACAATGAGGAAACATTCCCTTGTGGCCCAGTATTAGTCTTGGCTCGGGGTCGGGTTACGTCCCACCGAGGCCTCATTGTGATTATTGGCATATGGTCGGAGTTTCTCCCTCATGAACAAGTGTTGAATGGCACATGGAATGAGTATTCTCTTGTGGCCGAGTATTAATCTTGGCTCGGGGTCGGGTTACGTCTCACCAAGGCGTCATTGTGATTATTGGCATGGGGTCGGAGTTTCTCCTCTCATGGCTATGTGTTGAACGACACAAGGAGGGAGAATTCCCTTGTGGCCGAGTAATGCCCCTGGTTTGGGGCTGCATTTGTTTCACCGATGTCATGGTGTGATTTGATGGCTCGGGGTCAGGTTACCTCCCACCGAGGCCTTACTGTGATTATTGGCATAGGGTGAGAGTTTCTCCCCATCATGGCTAAGTGTTGAACGACACAACGAGGGTGCATTCCCTTGTGGCCGAGTATTACCACTTATTCAAGGCTGCATTCATTCCGGTGATGCCATGGTGTGATTTGATAGCTCGGGGTCGGGTTACGTCCTACCGATGCCTCATTTTGATCATTGGCATAGGGTCAAATTTTCTTCTTCATGGCCAAGTGTTGAATGACACAAGAAGGGAACATTCTCTTGTGGCCAAACATTGATTTCAACTTGGGGTTGGGTTACGTCCCACTAAGGCCTTATTATGTGTATCGGTACGGGAATGAAACTCATGTATGGCCGAGATGTGCCCGTTAGGGTCTCTTTTCACTTTGAAGAACAAATGTGGAGGATGGTAGGGCAGAGGCCACATTGTTTGAAGAAATGCTAAGTTGCTAAGTTAAGTGTTCCAAGATTGGATCATGTGAGTTTCAAGTGTCATAATTTGCTAGTGGCGCGATCTCTTAGGGGAATTGATAGATTAACTTTGGTGAAAATGGCTTAAGTGTTGAAAGAAGTTGCTCAGCATCGGGTCTTTGCTCAGAATGCATCTTAATAATGGAAAATAAAGAAATCGCAAGTGCAAGAAATAAGTTTTCATTGATTTAGAATTTTTTACAGAGGGCCCCATTGGGGTCACCCATAAAAAATACAATAAAAAATAAAAAGTTGACTGTTAAACAACGAGAGTAGGGGCAGGCTCGTCAAGAGTGGGAACTTCTTCTGTTTGCACGTCGAAGTGGAGGGGTCCGGGGCCTCTTCAGTTGGAATAGTAGACATGGAGGGGCCATGAGTTTCCTCAGTAGGAACGACAGCGGTAGTGAAGGGTCTGCCACCAGGATACAACAATCTGTAAATCGAAATTCTTGCACCGAAATTTCGATCCCTGACGAATTTACTGAGTGTCTCTTATTTCGTTTTCAATGATCACACTGGTTTTTCTAGATAAAGATGTTATATTTCTTACTCTGCAAAAATGCTCTATATATAAGAGTATGTATGGAAACTGTTTTTAGATGTGTTTAGAGAACACTTATAAACCTTTCATTTCTCATTTATTTTTTAGATGTGGGACTACTCCCTCTATTTGATATATAAACTCTTACAACAAGTCAATCAAAAAGGGTTAAAACAAACAAAGAAAGGCAAGAGGCAATAAAGGTAGAGGCATCATAAGCGTCTATGGAAGATACAAAGAACTGAAGAAGAAAGAGGGAAAGCCTGTAGAAGGGGAGCCATCAAAGGGCAAATGATTTTCTTTTTTTCGTTTGTTACGAAGCCTTGAGGTTTCATGTTTGGACATCTTATAATTATATCATCATTGACTCCTTTCTTTATTCATGAATTGGTTATTAACTTATTTTATATAATAATTTTCTTATAAATTCAATTAGATAAGTTGTTTCAGTTTTTGTAAAATATTAGCCATTCTGACAATCATGTTCCATGAAGATGAAGGACTTCATGATGAAATAGTCATCATCTGTAGGCATTTTGAGTGTTTTTAGGTGACAATAAAATTCTATTTTATTGAGCAATGAAGACAATCCAACATATAAATTGGTTTTTGATTTGTTAGACAAGATAGATTATACAAATATAATTACTAATTTTATTGGGAAAACTGTGAAGCCAGTAATTTTTAAGTAATACTTGACTTTTATAATATTTGACATTAATTTTGTGTTTGTGGTTGTTTTGACTTCAACTCAAATGTTTATTGATATCCTTTGTTTTATATTCTTTATATGCATATTGCGGTAAAAAAAAAATGCACATATTTTTTTTCCCTAGATAAAAAGTCAATTTTCAGGAGTTCGTTGAGGGCCACCCAAATCTCAGATCGGACCTTATCCATATGCGGTTTGGCTTCTACATTTCCGGTTTCCCTGAATTGGATTGCCATTTAAAAAAAATTTGTGCTTAGAGTAGTAGTAATTTTGAGGTTTGTGAATGATTGATTTTATACTATTTCTCTTAAAAAACTAAAGAAGCATTTTTGGACGACTGGTTTTAAGATCGCCTTTGATTACTACACGAAAGCCATTGACTTCAACCCTAACACCGTCGATGTTTTTTTCCGACAGAACTCAGACCAATATCAAACTCGACTACTGTTTCTCCAGAAGAGATACAACCACCTTTGCTAATAATATTGGGACGGATGATGCAGATGAAGCTGGAGATAGGGATAGATATTTTGTTCAAAAAAAATTCTAAGTTGAGCCAAATTGTGGTCAGTGACATTACTGCAGGCACATGCAAGGCATGTGCGATTTTTTACTAGTTTATTATAATGGTAAGATGGTCATCTTAGTAATGGTCGGTGGAGTTAATCTAAGGAGTTAGAAAAAAAAGAGAGATTTAATTGATTAATTATGCAAACTGTTATGAAAATATAAAATTATGTGAATGTTTATCAACCAAAATTTTTATCTCCCGTTAGTAATTTTTTGTATTCCTACAATTCTCACTATCTCACTAAATTAAGCACTATTATTCTTTATATTATGACCTATTTACTTGTCTCATTATGCCTATAAAATGATGGTTTGTTTCAACACTTTATACACTTGAAAGATTACATAATAAGAGATGAAAGAATGAGTTCATATGATTAAAAAATATTTGTTATATTTTGTCTTTACAAGTTCTTGTTTGCCTTTATTATTTAACACATTATCAGCACGAGTTTCTACGTTTAAGAGGTTCAAGCTTTCCTTCATGAAAGTATGATAAATCTACATATCTCTTTTATTCATATTTGTAAAGGTATGAAAATATTTATTTTAATTCCTAAATAAATTTGATTTCAATTTTATGTTAATGCAATTTGATCATCTAAACAATGCATATATGAATATTTAAATGTTTACATAGTATTTATTATTATTTTGTTAATTGTTATATAATTCTCCTTTGAAGTGTGAATATTAAAAAAATATGGAATGAAATAAAATTGTGTTGGAAAAATGCTTATTTATAAGCATTTTGAGGCTCAATTTTAAGCATGGTCCACTTCGTGTTAGTGGTTGTTATTGAATTATTCGGATACTCCTCCGTGAGTACTTCGAAATGGTATATTCATATGCTTAAAATGGTGCTTGGGTGAATGAGAAATTGTTGCTCAAAGTTCACAATTTTCAAGCCTTTTGTAATTCCATAACAGCTAATTTAATTAGCTTGGTGGTTACAAAGTTTAATCTCTATTAGTGCTAATTTAATTAGCTTAGTGGTTACAACAATGTGTAACATCTCCCATTATGAAATTTAATTGGCTAGTTAATTTCTATTAATTGAGATGTGTTTTCTTTTCCTATATAAACAACATCAGTTCTTGTTTTCAAATCAGAGAATGAAATAGAAAATAGAGAAAGACATAGCACACACACGAAAGATCATTTTCTTTGTTTTGTTAAAAGGAGAGTTCAAACACTTTGTGGTTCGTTGGATACGAGTCTGGTGGTGCCCTTTCTCGTACGTTTCCGTTGTATCCTGGGAAACAATCGTCTCACGTTCTACTGCACCTACGGTAGGGGACGAATTTGTTTTAAGGATATTGTTGTTTTACAACAAGCCTCGGGAAAGTTCTGATTTGCATCAGCTTCAACTTCTGCCTCTGCCTGCCAACAGCCTCTGCAGCTTCTGCCTCTGCCTGCCAACAGCCTCTGCCTCAGCTTCAGCTTCTGCCTCTGCCTGCCAACAGCCTCTGCCTCAGCCTGCCAACAGCCTCTGCCTCAGCTTCAGCTTCTGCCTCTGCCTGCCAACAGCCTCTGCCTCAGCTTCAGCTTCTGCCTCTGCCTGCCAACAGCCTCTGCCTCAGCCTGCCAACAGCCTCTGCGTCAGCTTCAGCTTCTGCCTCTGCCTGCCAACAGCCTCTGCCTCAGCTTCAGCTCCTGCCTCAGCCTGCCAACAGCCTCTGCCTCAGCTTCAGCTTCTGCCTCTGCCTGGCTCAGCATCTGCCATCAGCCTCTGCCTTCAGCCTCTGCCTCTGCCCAGCATCAGCATCTGCCTCTGCTCAGCATCAGCATCTGCCTCTACCTCTGCTCATCAGCCCCTGCCTCCGCTTTCAGGGTCTGCCGTTAGGGTCTGCTCCGAGGATAATAATTATAATTGTAATTTTTGTCATATTCGGATTTCCCAATTACCGTGTAATAATTGTAATAATTATCATCTACAGTCTTAAAATAATTCGAGACTCTGTGGATATGGAAATCAGTCCAAACACAGTAGATCCGAATATGGCAGCCTCTTCGGCTGGCCAGAATGCTGTGGCAGCCCCCGTGGCTGACCAAAGTGCAGTGGCAGCCCCTTCGGCTGGCCAACTTGCATCAGCCTCTGGGCTTAATATGGCAGCCGTTGTGGCTGGCCAAGGTGTTTCTGCCTCAATGGCTAGACAACCTGTTGGACATGTGAGCCATGTCAATCCTGCTGCGGAAAAACCTGAAAAATTCAGTGGTCAGAATTTCAAAAGGTGGCAACAGAAAATGTTCTTCTACCTGACCACGTTGAACCTTGCGAGGTTTCTAAAGGAAGATGCTCAACCCAAAGTGGGTGAGATTGATATCCAAGTCATCAGTACCATTGAAGCTTGGAAACATTCTGAATTCCTATGTCGGAATTATGTGCTGAATGGGCTAAGTGATTCCTTGTACAGTGTGTACGCTGGAATGAAAACAGCTAAAGGGCTTTGGGAATCTTTAGATCGAAAATATAAAACTGAGGATGCCGGTACTAAGAAATTTGTCGAAGGCCGTTTCCTAGAGTTTAAAATGATTGATTCCAAAACTGTGATAAGCCAAGTACAAGAACTGCAGATTATTCTAGCAGAAATTCATGCTGAGGGGATGAGTTTAAGTGAAACCTTCCAAGTAGCCTCGATAATTGAGAAACTACCACCTGGTTGGAAAGATTTCAAGAATTATTTAAAGCATAAGCGAAAAGAAATGAGCATTGAAGACTTGGTTCTTAAGCTAAGAATTGAGGAAGATAACCGAGTTTCTGAAAAGAGAGGTATGACTCATGAGGCCAAAGCAAATGTTGTCGAACATGGCCATAAGAACAAGAACCTCAAGAATAAAGGGTCAAAGATGGGCCCTAAAGGAGGAGTTTCCAAGAAATTAAAATTTCAAGGAAAATACTTCAACTGTGACAAAATGGGTCACAAGTCTTCTGAGTGCAGACTGCCGAAGAAGAAAAAGAAACAAGAAGCTAATGTGCTAGAAAACATGACTCAAGATGTTTCAGACATTAACCTTTCTGCTGTGGTTTCTGAGGTGAATCTGGTGGGTTCTAACCCAAGAGAGTGGTGGCTTGATACTGGTGCCACTCGACATGTATGCTCAGACAAGAGCATGTTTTCTTCATTTGAGCCTGCTGAAAATGGGGAAAAGATATACATGGGAAATTCAGCATTATCTGAGATAGAAGGTCAAGGAAAGGTGATTCTGAAAATGACCTCTGGGAAAGAGTTGACTCTGAACAATGTTCTGTATGTACCTGAAATACAGAAGAATCTTGTGTCTGGATCGCTTCTGAACAAGCATGGTTTCCGGATGGTGTTCGAGTCTGATAAAGTAGTTTTGACTAAAAATGGGATGTATGTGGGAAAAGGGTATGTAACTGATGGGCTTTTTAAGCTCAATGTAATGGTTGTTAAACCCAAAAATATCAATAAAGCTAGTTCTTCTGCTTATATTGTTGAGTATTCTAATATTTGGCATGGTAGATTAGGACATGTTAATTTTAATTCATTGCGAAAGTTAATTAACATGAATCATATTCCCAATTTTAAAATTGATAACAAACATAAGTGTGATACTTGTGTTGAGGCAAAACTAACAAGATCATCTTTTCATAGTATTGAAAGAAACTCTGAACCACTTGATCTAATTCATACCGATGTATGTGATTTTAATTCAATACAATCGAGAGGCGGTAATAAATATTTTATTACCTTTATTGATGATTGCACAAGATTTTGCTATGTGTATTTAATGAAAAGCAAGGACGAAGCTATAGAGAAATTTATTCTCTATAAGAATGAAGTTGAGAACCAACTGAATAAAAGAATTAAAGAGTTAAGAAGTGATCGTGGTGGTGAGTATGTTTTCCCTTTTGAATCACTTTGTGAACAAAATGGAATCATACATCAAACCACAGCTCCTTATTCGCCTCAATCCAATGGGATTGCGGAACGTAAGAATCGTACCTTGAAAGAGATGATGAACGCTATGTTAATCAGCTCTGGCTTACCTCAGATTATGTGGGAAGAAGCTGTCTTATCAGCTAATTACCTTTTAAATAAGGTACCACGGAAAGAAGCAGGGAAAACTCCTTATGAAATGTGGAAAGGAAGAGTACCTTCCTATAAATTCCTACGAGTGTGGGGGTGTCTTGCCAAGGTAGTCATTCCTCCACCTAAAAAGGTGAAGATAGGACCAAAAACTGTTGATTGCATTTTCATAGGATATGCACATAACAGTAATGCTTATCGATTTCTTGTGCATGAGTCTAATGTACCAGATATTCACAAGAATACGATAATGGAATCGAGGAATGCATATTTTTTCGAATACGTTTTTCCTTGTAAAACTAATTCGAATTCAGATGTGCACAAAAGGCACATGAGACTATCATTGAAGATAGTCAGGACCGAGAACAAATTAATGTTCCAGAGGATCAACAAGTTGTTGAACCTGAACTAAGACGTAGCAAAAGAGCTAGAACGGAAAAATCATTTGGTCCAGATTTTCTGACATTCTTGTTAGAGAATGATCCTCAAAGCTATAACGAAGCTGTAAGGTCAACTGATGGTGCCTTGTGGAAAGATGCCATCAATAGTGAAATTGAATCCATCTTACAAAATCACACATGGGAGTTAGTGAATCTTCCTCCAGGATGTAAACCTTTAGGGTCCAAGTGGATTTTCAAAAGGAAAATAAAGGCAGATGGATCAATTGACAAGTACAAAGCAAGACTTGTAATTAAAGGTTATAGACAACGTGAAGGTCTTGATTACTTTGATACTTATTCTCCTGTAACGAGAATAAATTCCATAAGGATGATACTAGCGATTGCAGCTTTGCGCAATCTTGAGGTACATCAGATGGATGTGAAAACAGCCTTTCTGAATGGAGATTTAGATGAAGAAATCTACATGGAACAACCTGAAGGTTTTATAGCTCCAGGACAAGAAAAGAAAGTCTGTAAGTTAGTTAAATCCTTGTATGGATTGAAACAAGCCCCGAAACAGTGGCATAAAAAGTTTGATGACACCATGTTGGCAAATGGTTTCAAAATCAATGAATGTGATAAATGCATTTATGTCAGAGAGACATAAGTTGGCTATGTCATTTTATGTCTCTACGTTGATGACATATGATTGTCGGGAGTAATGTCAAAATGGTGAAATCTACCAAGAATATGCTAAAATCCAAGTTTGACATGAAAGACATGGGTCTTGCAGATGTCATTCTGGGAATAAAGATCTCAAGAAGTCCAGATGAACTTATTCTTGATCAGTCGCACTATGTGGACAAAATTCTTGGTAAATTCAACGATGATGATTCAGCTGTGGCTAGAACTCCTTTAGATGTGAGTTTACACCTATCGAAGAATAGGGAGATGGTATATCTCAAGTAGAATACTCTAGAGTGATCGGGAGTTTGATGTATCTATCGAGTTGTACAAGGCCTGATATAGCCTGTACAGTAAACAAGCTCAGCAATATACGAGTAATCCAGGGGTTGATCACTGGAAAGCAATAGTGAGAGTACTTAGGTACTTACGTTTTACTCGTAATTATGGGTTGCACTATCATAGATATCCAGCTGTAGTCGAAGGATACAGTGATGCTAATTGGATATCTGACATGAAAGACTCAAAGTCTACTAGTGGTTATGTGTTTACACTAGCAGGTGCAGCTATATCATGGAAATCCTCCAAACAGACTGTGATAGCCAGATCTACAATGGAATCAGAATTCATTGCATTAGACAAGTGTGCTGAAGAAACAGATGGCTTCGAAATTTTCTAGAGGATATTCCAAGTTGGTCTAAGCCAGTGCCAGCAATTTGCATTCATTGCGATAGTCAATCTGCAATTGGAAAGGCACATAACAATATGTATAATGGTAAGTCTAGACATATTCGTCGTAGACACAATACCGTTAGACAATTACTCTCTACTGGAGTTATTTCGATTGACTATGTAAAGTCAAAGGATAACATTGCGGATCCGCTAACCAAAGGGTTAAATAGAGAGTTAGTTGTGAAATCATCGAGGGGAATGGGACTGAAGCCTATTAGATAAATGTTTATTACGAAGGAAAACCCAACCTTGTTGACTGGAGATCCCAAGAACTAGGTTCAATGGGACAACCTACTCGTAAAAGACATAATTGGATCACTGTGGGGGTTACCCTCTAGTCCATTCCTATGATGAAATGAAACAGTGATGCTCGTATGGATAGAGGTTAAGCAAAAGCTTTTAATGATTCTTATGCGTCGGGAATCCGAGCAGAGTATTACGAGATACTCTTAAATAAGAAATCACCTATGTGAGAGAGAAGTGGGGCCGCTTCAAAGGGAATTGTACGGGGCACAATTTTTAGAAACTCTTGCAGAACCAGGTAGATGTTCATGGCCAAAATGAACATAATAATGAGAACTCAAATGTGTAGGTAAAATATCTGTGTGATATGTGTTATCCAATTACATGAACGGCAGTACAGTTCAATGACATCGCGTCAACTGTCAGCCAGTAATGAGATATATTTTCACAAGGGAAGGTTCAAAGGCTGTGGCCTACCTATCCTATGCAGGTGTTGAACCGTTGAACTCTTCTAGGTCAAAATAAAATATTTTATAAAAATAATTTTATTCGAAGTTTTTCGCCAATTTCATTCATGTGGGGGATTGTTGGAAAAATGCTTATTTATAAGCATTTTGAGGCTCAATTTTAAGCATGGTCCACTTCGTGTTAGTGGTTGTTATTGAATTATTCGGATACTCCTCCGTGAGTACTTCGAAATGGTATATTCATATGCTTAAAATGGTGCTTGGGTGAATGAGAAATTGTTGCTCAAAGTTCACAATTTTCAAGCCTTTTGTAATTCCATAACAGCTAATTTAATTAGCTTGGTGGTTACAAAGTTTAATCTCTATTAGTGCTAATTTAATTAGCTTAGTGGTTACAACAATGTGTAACATCTCCCATTATGAAATTTAATTGGCTAGTTAATTTCTATTAATTGAGATGTGTTTTCTTTTCCTATATAAACAACATCAGTTCTTGTTTTCAAATCAGAGAATGAAATAGAAAATAGAGAAAGACATAGCACACACACGAAAGATCATTTTCTTTGTTTTGTTAAAAGGAGAGTTCAAACACTTTGTGGTTCGTTGGATACGAGTCTGGTGGTGCCCTTTCTCGTACGTTTCCGTTGTATCCTGGGAAACAATCGTCTCACGTTCTACTGCACCTACGGTAGGGGACGAATTTGTTTTAAGGATATTGTTGTTTTACAACAAGCCTCGGGAAAGTTCTGATTTGCATCAGCCTCTGCAGCTTCTGCCTCTGCCTGCCAACAGCCTCTGCAGCTTCTGCCTCTGCCTGCCAACAGCCTCTGCCTCAGCTTCAGCTTCTGCCTCAGCCTGCCAACAGCCTCTGCCTCAGCTTCAGCTTCTGCCTCTGCCTGGCTCAGCATCTGCCATCAGCCTCTGCCTTCAGCCTCTGCCTCTGCCCAGCATCAGCATCTGCCTCTGCTCAGCATCAGCATCTGCCTCTACCTCTGCTCATCAGCCCCTGCCTCCGCTTTCAGGGTCTGCCGTTAGGGTCTGCTCCGAGGATAATAATTATAATTGTAATTTTTGTCATATTCGGATTTCCCAATTACCGTGTAATAATTGTAATAATTATCATCTACAAATTGTACATGCATCGTTGAAGGATTACAAAAATTTTATTTTGCTATATGTTTTTAAAGAATTATATCAAAATTCTGTTTATCATCGTGTCCACGAAGGACTAAAAAAATTTAAGAATTTATGATATTTTTTAATCATGATCTTTTATCATCATCTCCCTGAAATAGATGAAATTAAATATTTTATGATGAATAATTAAATTGTCCTTTATGACTATTAAAAATACATTGATAAATAAAATCTAGTATACCTGAAGGATAAAAATAATCATTTATTTTCAATATAAAAATTATGATCATTCATTCGTCCATGTAGGGTCTTTAGAAAAATTAAATTATTGTAATTTTTTCTTTATCATAACAATAATCATCTCCCTGGAGGAGGAAAATTAATTTATGAGAAAATGATCAATTTATTTCTTGAAGAGATTTGAAGAAAAAAGAACTGATATCAAGTGTCTAGAAAGCTCATATGTTTTTCTTATTTTAAATTGTATAAAAAGAAACTATTATAATTGAAAGGTTCAAATATGTGCTACAAGTAGCAAACTAATCATGTCAAATTCAAGTGATATTTAGGATATTGAAAATATATTAGGAAGGAAAATTAAGAATCTCTGAAGGATGAAAGAATTATGAAAAATATTTTTGCATATGTCCATGAAGCGTTATCGAAAATTATAGTGTGGTCATGGTGTCCTTGTAGGACTTCAGAAAATGATTTTCTTTTATAATTTCTCATTGAAGGAGTAAAATTTGAATTTGTTTCTTTGAAATAACTTCTAAGAAAATATGACCACTAAAAAGTAAAATAATATTTCAGAAATCTCATGTAATTCTCTCATTAGAAATTTTAAAGGGAGTAAATTATATATATCCAAAAAGAAAATATGATATTTTAAATATGTTCATGTAGTAGCAAAATTAAGATTGTTTTCTTATATTGAATAAAATAATGAGCGCTTGATGGAAAATAATATGTGTCATCATCATTCCTTGAAGTTAATGGATTTTAATAGCTGGTAGTTGAAAACATGAATTATTTATTTATCAAAACAATAATGATAATAGTCTTATTTTTTGAGATAAGAAATTAAGATGTGTTATGCCACCAAAAATTGAATAAAAATTAAATCATATATATCCTTATATTTTGCAAATTAGTTATCATAATAAAGTATTGAAAACCATTAGATTTGTTGATACAACTATTTTTTTTCACTAAACCTCTTATAGTTAATTATTTTGTTACATATATTGACTTCGATATAAAATAACTCCTGAAAAGTTGAAAAGATTATAATTTAAAAATTAGAAAAGATTACGAGTAAAATCCCTTTGTGTTTCAAGACCTCATAGTAACAACAAAGAATGCGCTAAACTATTAGTAGGAGTCAAAACTGTGACGGTTAAGAAGTTGCAGCCTTCTAAATAGGAACTGGCCAATCCATGGGTATACCATGAAGTTATAAAGGTTGTGCCTGTGAACCACCCCTAGAGCGAAATAGGCACAAGGAAAGACCAATAGATCATACCAACCCACAAAAATGAATCGGTCCCTCCGTAACCAGTCATCCATAATATCAAAGAAATCTTTTTCATCTTTGGTAAATTTACCAAGGGCTATAGTCATATAGAGTCCTCATATTCAACTACTTCGACCATTTCCGAACAGCTTATGTTATTTCGGGTCGTTCGAGAATTCGATCATTTAGGTATGATTCAATTTCTTGTACCGTACACTGCCCTTCTAATTGATTTTGAAGATTAAAAAAAATCCTTTATTGGTCCATAGCCTGACTTTGGTAAAACCATGAACTCAATTCGTTTATTCTGTCATAATCGTTTATTGCTATAATCGTTTGAAACTGAATCACAAGTTGCCTTATTATGAATCATCAATAAGATCAATTAATTTTTTGAAAGAACTCTTCAGAAGAAGTGATCCACTCTCTTCTTACTAGTTGATAACCAGACCTACTCCCCTCGCTTTATCAACTAATCTTATTCTTGGATTTTGTTCGTGTGATTGAGAAAAAAAATATTTTTATGTATTTTCTCATTTTGATTTTTTAAATTCAATGAAATGTTAAATTAAATAATAGGAAACTGTAAATGAAAGTTTTTTTTTCACGCCACTCTCCTAACATTGTCAGAACAAAATAAAAAGATTGTATGCTTTGATATGAAAATATTTGATACTTGAAGCCACGATCTTATTTATATAAATCTTATATATCGATAAATTAGATAGAGAACAAAATTGATCTTCTTGTGTTCGGTTCTGAAATCAAAGAAAAAGAAAGATATTGGAAATAGCTCTTGTCTTGGAACTTGGAATAACCCTTTTTAGTATGAAAGATTTTTTAAATTCAATGAAATATTAAATTAAATAATAGGAAACTGTAAATGAAAGTTTTTTTTTCACGCCACTCTCCTAACATTGTCAGGACAAAATAAAAAGATTGTATGTTTTGATATGAAAATATTTGATACTTGAAGCCACGATCTTATTTATATAAATCTTATATATCGATAAATTAGATAGAGAACAAAATCGATCTTCTTGTGTTCGGTTCTGAAATCAAAGAAAAAGAAAGATATTGGAAATAGCTCTTGTCTTGGAACTTGGAATAACCCTTTTTAGTATGGAATGTCTAGAAAAAAGTGGATTGAATCGTAAATATCGACGGATTTTGGCGGAGTCCTAAGAAATAATAAATAAATAAAAATATAATGCTCGAATTTTATATCCATCGAATTTGAAATTTCAATATCAGAATAGTGGATATAGTCATAATTTAATGGGTTAGGTCCACTTACTTTTTATTTTGTTGATTTAGAGTCTTTCCAATCGATTAGATTGAAATAATGGAAAAGAAAAATATTTGGTAAATAAGAGTATTAGACTGGTTTTGGGTGGCCCGTGAAAGATCAAAAAATTTCCGAATTTGTTCGCAATGTTTTCGAACTTTTCGAAAGATTTTTTGAATTTTAGCTGAAAACTGAAACTAATGCTACCAATATATTATATTGGATGTTTTATGAGTAACGAAATAAAAATTTTTGGAATCCGACTTGAATTGAGTGTTCCGAGAAAGTCCGGAAGTTTGTTATTGCTAAGTAGGGAATTTGGCAAAATTGCGATTTTAACCGCATTTCATAATTTATTTTGACATACATGACAAGGATTAGGAGTGTTCGCGTAGCCAGGTAAGTATTTCATGCGATTAATAGTTGATATATGGTTGTTTGTTTGCATGTTTGTTTTACCGGAGATTAATGTGTGTGTGTGTGTATATATGTTCTATATAGAGATATTTCAGGCATTGGACGTCAGGTTAGTTTTCTAAAGTTTTTTCAAAGATTGGTTTTGTAATGTATTTTCAAAATATGAGATTAAATGGTTTCTTTATGTTTTCCGTTTCTTATTATGGATGAAATTAATTGTATGAAATTTGTATTATGATTTCCTTATCTGATGGTGGATAAGATTGACTGTTTTGAATTTGTATTATGATTTTTAATTTTGATTGTGGATGAGATTGATGGTGTGAAATTTGTGTTATGTTTTTCGTTTCTGATAATGGGTGAGAGATTGACTTCGTGACATCTGTAATAGTAATGTGAGTGTGATCAGTTTGGTTGATAATTTAGCTCGTGTCATAGTAGTTTTGGTTAAGGCATCCATTCGGACGGAATTCATCTCATACCTATTTTAAAATAGGTAATGAGTCTCGTACAAGCTTTGTTTGATCGCGTCGGTATATGGTTTGTGTAAGTATGTTTTGGATGTTTCTCTCATTCATTTATGATATATATATATATATATATATATATTGTTGATGGTGTTTTCAGGGCACTATGTCATTTAAGCAGCACGACAGGGGTAAAAGGGTAATTCCCTTATTGGTCCGGATCATTAATACCGACCCGACCACATGAGTCAGGGGCCGAGCACTTAAGATCGTTAACCCGACCACGTAAAGATTGGATGACCGGGCAATTATCAGGTCGACAGCAGCACTCTCAGTACAAAAAACTATTGTGACCGACCTCATGAAGACCGACCATATAGCGAGGCGTGCTCCCGAAGATAACACCCTATCCTTGTGGATAAGATGACAAGTTATCCTATTTTCATGAGGAAAACTGGTGAGTTAATATCCTAATAGGATAAATGAAGTAAATGTAGTTTTTGGCTAGGAATCCTTATGGAAAAAGGGAATAGTTTTGACTAGGAATCCTTATGGGAAAAAGGAATAGTTTCAACTAGGAAATTCTTGTACAAATAGGAATATGATTTCTTCACCATTATAAATAGGAAGGTAGAGTGAAGAGAACAAAAAAAAGAACAAAAAAGAGAGAATAAGAGGAACAACAAAAAAGAGAGAATAAGAGGAACAAGTTGAGAGCAAGGTAGAGTTGAGATCAGAATCACCGAGCTCTGACTTGTAAAACACAAAGAACGACCCGAGAAGCGTGTTCAAGTAATAAAAAGTACAATCTTGTTTGTGTCCGTGGACGTAGGTCGGACCAAGATCCACCGAACCACGTTAATTCTCATTGTTGACTGGCGTATTATCTGTCTTTTGCTAAATTTGCCTTTGGTCCCCCATAACCAAACAAATTCACTATTGAAGGAGGATTTCCTCGGGAGTGATATTCCTATATTACCCTGAGACCAAAATCCACCGTCAACAGTTGGCGCCGTCTGTGGGGAACTTCACAAAAAGCAATTCACGCGATAAGACCAATGGCAGAAGGCGGAAATCACCAATCAGGAGGTCCGGCAATGGACTGGATGAAAAAGATGGAAGATAGCATGAGGTCTATGATGGATCGACTAGAAAGAATGGAAGGAGCAGACAACGAGAAACCTGAAACCGGGGCCGGCCAGAAAAGGAAAGAAAGGGAAAAAGGGAAAAGAGTAGCAGATGTAAGCGAGGACGAGGAACCCAGAAAGAGAGGCCCTTATGGGATAAGATCTGAAGTGGTAGGAAGAGAACCGCGATCAGAAAACACATGGGAAGAAGAAGAGGAACAATCACTCGACCCCTCCTCCGACAGTTTTTACAACTCCGAGAGGGAGAATAAGAAGTACAACGAAGACGTGCAGGAGACCTCCGGGCTTATGGAACGCCACACCCGGAACGACAGGCGAACAGAAGAACGCAAAAGGCGACATGGGGGCACAGCCCGTGAAATAAAGACTTGGTTGAGAAAAGAGATGACCAGATGGGGAGAAGGCCTCAAGATCGGCGCGGGAAACACCCGAGGCGAGGAAGAGGGGTCTCCCCTTACGGAAGAAATAAGGTCAGCACAGTTCCCGAAGCGGTTTAACATGCCGACCATGACACCGTACAAGGGCCATACCGACCCTAAAACCCACATTGAGAGTTTCGTCCTGCTAATGGAGGTACAAGGGGTAACAGAGGACGCCATCTGCAAAGTGTTCCCCCTAACTCTGGCCGGACCGGCCATTCTATGGTACAGGAGCTTAGCCTCAAGAAGCATCAGCAGCTTCACACAACTGAAAAAGTCATTCATACGACACTTCAAGGGGGCTTGTGTCCCCAGAAAGACGATTGGAGAACTCCGGCTCATGAAGCAAGGAGACGATGAACCTCTGAAGAATTTTATCGAAAGGTACCACAATTTGGTGCTCGAGGTCGGAGCGTACGAGTCATCGGAAGCGCTAGAAAGTCTCAAGGGAGGTCTGAAGGTCGGGAAGTTGTGGACTCACCTGAGGATTCAAGACGTATCAGATTATGCCACTGCCTTGGAGTTGGCCAGGAAGTTTATCTTAATAGAAGAGGAGAAAAAGATTGCCCGTGGAATAGACACCCGAAAGGCTAAGATACTCAGGTCAGACAATCAGTGGGATTCGATTAGAAATTTGAGGAGACCAATCCCGGACCAGAAGAAACTCAGACTGACACCTCCGAGTAGTCATGCTCAAGAGATAAAGTCACATGTCCAAGTCAACCGTGTCGCGGGGAGGACATTATACACCCCCCTGAACAAACCTATGGCCCAGATAGTTCGGGAAATCCAGAATAAAGGTCTGTTGGCCGAGCCTAATTTGAGGAGGTTCCCTATTGAGGAGGAAAATAGTAGGGCTTACTGTATCTACCATAACGTAAAGGGACATACCACGAATGGGTGCAGAGACCTGCGTGAGCAAGTGGAAGACTTGGTGAAAGAAGGCTATCTCAGTGAGTACATAGACCATTCGATTTTTGAGGACGACCAAGTTGATAGCGAAAGTCATCCGGTCGGATGCGTGGAATGCTGAGATGCAGAGAGGACGTATTAAGAAGAGCCTTACTTGTAGTGACCCTTGTAGAGTTGCAAGAAAGACAACGGATCCCAAAAATGTGAGTAAAACCTCTTATGTCTTAGGCTGACATTTATTTATGCTTGTTTGTTGTGGCCCACACAACGATTTTGATATTTGTTTTACGGCTCGGGTCTGCTCTTGTACCGCCGAGTCCGTTTTGTTGAGATATGTTTTACGGCTCGGGTCTGCTCTTGTACCGCCGAGTCCGTTTTTTTTATATATGTTTTACGGCTCGGGTCTGCTCTTGTACCGCCGAGCCCCTTTTTTTTTTATATATGTTTTACGGCTCGGGTCTGCTCTTGTACCGCCGAGCCCCTTTTTTTTTTATATATGTTTTACGGCTCGGGTCTGCTCTTGTACCGCCGAGCCCCTTTTGTTGATATATGTTTTACGGCTCGGGTCTGCTCTTGTACCGCCGAGACCGATGTTTCCTTCCGGCTCGGGTCTGCTCTTGTACTGCCGAGACCGATGTTTCCTTCCGGCTCGGGTCTGCTCTTGTACCGCCGAGACCGATGTTTCTTTCCGACTCGGGTATGCTCTTGTACCGCCGAGATCGATGTTTCTTTCTGGCTCGGGTCTGCTCTTGTACCGCCGAGACCGATGTTTCCTTCCGGCTCGGGTCTGCTCTTGTACCGTCGAGACCGATGTTTCTTTCCGACTCGGGTCTGCTCTTGTACCGCCGAGATCGGTGTTTCTTTCTGGCTCGGGTCTGCTCTTGTACCGCCGAGACCAATGTTTCCTTCCGGCTCGGGTTTGCTCTTGTACCGCCGAGATCGATGTTTCTTCTTTCTGGCTCGGGTCTGCTCTTGTACCGCCGAGACCGATGTTTATTTTCGGCTCGGGGCTGGATTCGTTCCGCCGAGGCCGCTTGGTTATTTGGCTCGGGGCTGGATTCGTTCCGCCGAGGCCGCTTGTTTATTCGGCTCGGGGCTGGATTCGTTCCGCCGAGGCCGCTTGGTTATTCGGCTCGGGGCTGGATTCGTTCCGCCAAGGCCACTTGGATTATTCGGCTCGGGGCTGGATTCGTTCCGCCGAGGCCACTTGTTTATTCGGCTCGGGGCTGGATTCGTTCCGCCGAGGTCACTTGGTTTCTCTCAGCTCGGGGTCGGGTTACGTCCCACCGAGTCCGTCTTTTTGGTCTGGGGACATAACATTCCCCCAGGGCCAAGTATTCATCTCAGCTCGGGGTCGGGTCGTGTCCCACCGAGTCCGTCCTTTTGGTCTGGGGACATAACATTCCCCCAGGGCCAAGTGTTCATCTCAGCTCGGGGTTGGGTTACGTCCCACCGAGTCCGTTCTTTTGGCCTGGGGACGTGACAACCCCCCAGGGCCAGGTGTTTTTCTCAGCTCGGGGTCGGGTCATGTCCCACCGAGTCAGTCCTTTTGGTGAGGGGACGTAACATTTCCCCCGGAGCCAAAGTGTTCATTTCAGC